>JANHFO010001197.1:0-13988 GCA_032468095.1 Pareas carinatus | reverse complement strand
GTAAAGCGCTTTGGGAGGCTTCCGGTAGTTTTGGGAGGCTTCCTGTAGCGCTTTACAGCTGACTGTAAGCGCACGAATTTTACAGCTGACTGAAAGTGCCATGGAGTTTTCAGCCGAGCTGATCTTTCTGCAGCCCTCTGGATCAGGTAAGGAACGCCCGGGTATAGCAGGGAGGGGGAAGCCTGGTGTTATTCGGGGGTGGGGGTGGGTGATCTACCATGTTTCCCCAAAAGTAAGGCATCCCCCGAAAATATTTTCAGGGAAGTCTTATTTTCGGGGGATGCCTTTTATTCCAGCGAGAAGCAAGAATTTTTGGGGAAACACGGTAGCTAGTGCGTTAACCACTCAACCAAACAAGCAATAATGAAAATGTATAAAAGTCAAAACTTATTTCATTGGGACTGCGTATTTTTTGCATGGGGAACAAATAGTTTAAGTATTTTGAAGTATTTTAGTCTTCTAACAATGCTTGAATCTGTTATGTAGTTCATGTATTATATTTTCAGACTATATAATACATTATAATGCTATATTTCTAGATACATAATTTCTTTCATGTTGAATGCTGGTGGGAAGTAAGATGATTCATATGAATGATGGAAATATTACAAGTGTACATTTTGATTGCTTTCCTAAATTTGTTCAATAAAACCTTGTGAGGTTTTTCAGTTTGTATATAATATATGTGTACAATATAAGCCCACTCTGTGTAATTTCACTACCTTTTCATTCACTTTGTAGTTATTTATGAGCTAAGCCTAAAATAGAATAAATATTTTTTGTAGGTTGACAAATAGTATTGATTTCTTTTTGAGAGGTCCTTTTCCTTTGAGATTTTGTTCTACAACAGGTTTTTCTTGTCTTGATGCTACTTTGGTGGGGCGGTATCTGACTCATTTACTAAGGTTTTGTAAACTATTATTTCAAGAGAGATATCTCATAACTAGGTTGTGTCAAGTTGTGAAGTTTACCAAATACAAATCTTAATGTAAGCAAAAAAATTTAAAATACATACTCAAATGAATAATCAAAGTTTTTATTAGGATGGAAAAAATAGGATTAAAACCCTGCTTCATTTCTTTGTACTTTTAAGTTTGTAGTGTAGTTGTTTTGCAATAATGAACATACATAGAATTTGTAACAAAATGTTTTATTATTGAATCTTTTGAAGGAGCTAAGTAGCAATATCCTTTCTGACTAATGTATATCATTCATTCCCCTTTAGTTTCTCATTTCTCTGGGTTCTGTAGCTGCTGAACACATCTCTTTTGTTTGTTGTGTACTTTTCTTTACCCCTTGCCTGTGTGTGTGTGTGTGTGTGTGTTTGAAACATTTGATTTCTTCCCTGGCAGTTGTTAGCTTCCTCTTTTCATAGATTGTGCTGTTTACTAATAGTATATATTCTTGTGCTGTTGTTACTCAATAATGAAATTTTATTTGATTGTGAAATTATTGCTTGAGGTTCTAAATCCAGCTTGAATATCTGCATTTCCCCCTCATACAGAGTGCATCTAGCTCAGGATTGAATTGTGGAGTCATTGATGCTTTCTGAATGTGATTACCTAATCTAGTAATGAAACATCTGGAAGTAAATAACTAAGCTGAGAGAGCACCAAGGTGTTCGCATTTCTTTTCTGTGTAGAACTCTATAATCCACATTGGATTATTCTAAATATAATATTTGCTATTGTGTGAAAATAAGAATAGAACACAATAGTTTGCACACACTATTAAATTTCATAGTGGGTAAATTTACCTCTTCCACAGTTTGCCATTATGTAATTTTGCAGATCTCTTGGTATAGCTTGAGTAGAATCTGTACTGATTTTTCTTCTGTTGCTTGTCAAAAGTCCTGAAGATATTCCAAAAATGCTTGTAATTTCAATCAGTAATGATCAGAGTGCTGCTCTAACTTCATCTTCTAGTATTGGAGGTTCTTATAAGTAGAGAATAACTTCTAAGACATCTTGGATGTTGATACCTTTATTATACAGAATTTCACTATACTCTATCCATTTTTGTTTGATTTTGTTTTAATCGATTCACTGGAAAACACATTTTTTCAAAAGTTTTGTTTCTTGAAAAACTTTTGTTGATCATGATAGATCCCTTCAAATTGAACACAAAACGTAATTTCTGATTGACTATATCACTAGGAATCATCAGAAATATGAAATTTAACTTTTAATGATTATAATGTATTTAATCACATAATGCTTTCAATACATGAGTTCAATAGGGCTAAAAGTGTTTTGCTGCTGATTTTTATTTGTATTTAGTGTGTGATGTATCTTGCTGCAGTGTTCAACAGTAGTCAGCCAACACGGATGGGTTCCAGTTGCCCTGGTACCGTTTTTCCATTGTGACAATGTCCTGGTGAAACCTTTCATCGTATTTGTCACAGACTGCATTGAAATTCTCAGGAAAGAAGTTAAGTGTGAATGCAGAAAACGAATCTTCAATGGCAGGTTGCACTTCATGGTCTTATATGCTATAAGAAGTTTGTCAACCAACTGAATGTAGTTTGGTGCTCTGTGGTTGCCAAGAAAATTCTTAACAATATCCTTGAATACTTTCCAGGTGATTTTCCATGGCCCCAATAACAAATCTTCGAACCGCTTGTCATTGACAATGGATCTGATCCATGGACAAACAAAAATGCCTCCCTTAATTTTGGCATCAGTTATTCTTGGCAACATTTGTCTCAAATAACAAAAATATTCACCTTCCTTGTTTATCACTTTCCCAAAAAAATTTCATCAGTCTGAATTTTATGTGAGACAGACGCAAAAATATCATTGTTGGGTTGACGAGCGCCACATTTTCCTGTCCTGGAACCAGATTTTGTCAGATTGGCCATTTCTTTTTAATGTTATGTGACTCTCTTGCCTGACTGTTCTATTTGCATATGTGACAACAATACTTGGTATATCCAAGTTGCATTGCAGGCAGCAGGGCCACTACTTTTAGATCTCTGCAGATATTCCAATTGCTCTTGGTATACTGAATTTGCTTCAACAACAGTTGATGTATGTTTCATATGTGCAGCATAGCCAACAGATACTAAAGGGTGCATGTTACCATTGTGTAAAAACAAAAGATTTCTGTAAAACAGCATATGATAAGTTAAATGAAGGAGTATTTTTGTGATTAGGAGCTAAAAATCTATAAGATATACCTAAAAATGTTCAGGAAGCAAAAAAATTGCTGTCCAGTGTTATCAATGGCCCATTACCATCCTTTAAGTACTTTGTAGTACCCTAACCATGATAAATGAATTAATGCAATTTTCCTCATTTAAAAAATAGGCTAGGAAAGAAAGAAATATACCATATTTAGTAATTACATTGTGTGTGTAGTACTGATAGGACCTTATACATTGCAAATAAAAAAATCTCATAAATTCAAAACACATTTTAATGAATAGAATGTGTTTTGGAATAGGAATTGGCAAAATCTGTTATTTTTAGTAATAGCTTTAACAGAGAAGACAAATCTCTCAATCAGGCAGTGCTGTCAGCCTTCAAAATAGGCCAGATCAGGAGTCAGAAATTGGGAGTACTACAGGAATACTATTTTGTAGAGCAGGGGTCCCCAACCTTTTTCAGTTTGTGGCCCAGTAGAGGGTGAGGGGAGAGAGGTGTGTGTGCACACACGCACATGCATCACAATTGTGCGTGGTTGCACATGCGCAAACGAGTGGCGCACTATAATGGGACTGTGAGTGTGGCACCTTAGCGGCAACCAGTCCACTGTGATAGGGCTGTGTGTGCGCACTCTACTGCATGCGTGACAGCTTACCCTTATGTGGCCCAGTTGCCACGACTTCAAAACTCGGTAGTGAGCTATGGCCCACAGATTGGGGACCCCTATTGTAGAGTATTACAGAATCTTGAAAAGTGTTCAGGGTTTTTTCTGCCCCCTTTTCTACTGAATAGAATCAAGGCTGGGTCAGCTTGGTTTTCTTTGCCACAGCCTCTTCCTTCCTAGGACTAATTTGGCATTTACTTAACCATTCTTGTATTTTTTCTTCAAGACTATCTCTATACCCTTTTACACCAATTCACTCATCAGAATGTGTCTCAGTCTCCCATACATGAAGAAGATATCTACAAGTTACTGTGTAAACCAACTGTTGACTCGCTCTCCAGGCTCTCCCTTGGCAACTCACAAAGGTTATCAGACAAGTCTTGCCAGCACAGTTAGATGAATCTGGAAAGCCCCCCCTCTCTTTCTATTATGTTAGAGAGCACAGATTTCTCTTCATCCTAGGATTCACTGTCTATTGATAGTGGGGGCAGATCCTAGGAACAAGGTTTGTGCAGGAATTTCTAATGGAACTAATGTGTCAGTGTGGGGCATGAATATCTATTGGGCTCTCTCACAATCTCTCAAATTCAGGATAGCCTTGAATTAGATATTCTGAATGACTCCTCTTGAATCTAGAATTCAGAATACATTCTGCACTTCTTCTCCAACTATCAGTATAGGATGGGAGAGGAACAGTTTCAGAACTCAGAAAACAAGGGTGTTCAAATTCAGCTTTTTAGATGAGCCGGCATAAGGTACAAATTTAGTGGAAAGCTACACCAAATCCTCAACCACTATCTTGGCACTTTTGCATGAATAAATTTATTGCTGAGTAGGATGTCTCTCTTGAAAGGCTGATGCATGATAAAGAGCCATATTTGGAGTTCTGGAGAGCACGATGCAGAGTGGTAACCATGTACTGGTTCTGCAAGAAGCAACAGTTCAGTCCAGTTGTCCTGATGAAAAGAAATGTGGCACCATATTATTCTGATCATTGGGTCACTTTAATCAGTTATGCAGTAGAACAGGGGTGACAAACTCAAGGCCCACGGGCCAGATCCAGCGCCACCACCACAGAAAGCAAAGGCAGCTTGCAGTGGCTGCGGTGGGCCTCAATGAAATTGAGTTTGACGCCCCTGCAGTAGAGGATACATTGGTATAAGACATAGCTTTCTTTAAAAATTGTGTGAACAATTGAAACTGTTGCACTGTGTAGTTATCTATGAATTGACTATGGTACTTGAATCTGTTAAGAACAGAAAATGGTATTTCAAAACCTGATGGTGTATGAAGAGAACAGATAATAAAATGCAGTTGCCTATCGTTGGTCCTGAGGTCTTAATTTTTTAAGGACTGTCTTTCTCTTGGGAGGAGAGCTTGAAAAGTCTCCTGAAGAAAAGACTTTGAGTGATTCAGATATTTGCTTGCTACGTAATTAATTAGTTAATGGATCATTGCCCTTGATGCAGGACATAGCCCACTTTGCTACTACTTTCAGTGACCTCGAAAGTTATCTGGAATGATTTGTAGAAAATCTTGCTGGCTGACTCACCATAAACAATTCATGTGGAGGACTGAAGCTTAGAAATTGATCCTGGGCTCACTCAAACTTATCTGGCAAAGTTACATGAAAATTAAGGGGTATTGGTTGGTCGGCAGTCTGTTGAACTGCTCTTGAATAAGACAAACCTTGTCCAATTGCTTTGTTAGTTTTGCATAGCATTGTACAGATTTGCCATTTGTATATCTATTCGCAGTGGGCTTCCCCAAGGATCTGCTACTGTCTACATGATCACAAAGTTCAGTGCCTCTCTTATTAGAGAGTAGTATGCCATGTCAAGAATCATAAACCCTCTCCCTTCATCTCAGTTGTAATTCACTGCAGTGTGGTTGGCAGTTTGCATAAGAATTTTATTTCCTCCAGGCATGATAACTATAGGTAAAGAAAAGCAAGTTCTATTTTATTTTTAGACTTCATGTATGCTTCTAGAAAGGTGCTGCTTTGTGTCAATATATTTTTGCATTGAACTCCCTCTCTCAAAAATAAATTTGAGGGATCTTTGTATAAAGACACTCTTTTGCAGCCTTCCACAAATCATTGCCTTGTGATCTTTACTATTTAACCTGTTAAAATTATTTTGAATTGTCATATTATTACTATTATTCCATTGTTTTCTACCATTTACAAATTTGGTAAGCACGCTCTCTACCTCTTTCACAATATTAATAAAAATATTAATAAAGATATTTCATGAATATAGAACCACACTGAATCTTGTGACTATTCATTCAGTACCAATAGAAGACAATATTTTTAGCTCAGTGTTAAATTGTGGGGTTTTGGTTCTCTCTGTTTGATTGTTTTCTGCAAACATGTCATTACCAAACAAGATAATATCATCACTGCTAATAAGAGGTGCAGCTTGATTTCATTTTATATATTAGTGACCTACTAGTGTTGGTGGGAGTGATCTTGGTGGTTCCTTGATGGAGCTGTTGTTTAATGTTAGCTTGTTTGGTAGTTCCTTGTTTGGGGTATTGCTTGCTTATTGATTGTTTGTCTAATGTTAATCTTAATGTTAATGTCTGCTCATCTGGGTTGATTGCTGATGTTGAGGTATTTTGGTTTTTTTGTTTCCTTTTTTACTTTTTGATTGTCTCTTTTCAATGGTGTGTAGATGTTGTTTATCTCTATGTGCCTGTTGATAGCCATTTTGTCTGAGTGCCAGACTTCCCAGAATTCTCTAACATATTTGGACTTTAGAGGAATACAGCAAGAGGGCAGAGCAAAAACAACACAGACACTGTTCTGTCTTTGTTGCACAGAAGAAAATACATTGGTCACTGGTGCAAAAATAGCTAAAATTAATTGCAGAAGTGATATGCTACATGATTTTCCTTAGTGAGTAGCTTCTTTTGATAAAGAATCCTCCTTATCACCATCCCACTTAAATCCAATTCTTGAAGTTCAGGAAATACATTCAGTGACAGATAATGTTAGCTGTCTTGAAAATCTTGATGTTTAACATTGTGTAATCATTTTATTCAATTTCTGTCCCTGTACTTTAACTTTCTGAACTACATCTTCCATATTAGTTAATAGCAAGAGTAGCTGATTTTTGTTTGTGTGCACATGTGTGCTTCATTCTCTAAAGGAAAAAGTTGTCCAAAAGACAAATTAGGAATTTCCTAGAAACCCTATGCTTGGCAAGGTTGTCTCCCAGCAGATGTCAAAATAAAGTTTGGCTTCATCACTTACTGAAGAATTACATTTTCATATTGGAAATATCCTGTTCTTTGAGTGGACGGATAATAGTACAGGATGCTTAATGAACATTAAAATTATGACTGACACCCCCCACAAGCTACTTATGACCCCATTTTAAATTACGATGACTGCAGCGGCTCTGCAGTTGTTTGCCCTTATGACCCACCACAGGCTCGCTGTAGCACCCTTCTGCCATCCACCACACCAGAAGCTTGCAACATTTGGGCCTTCTCCCCGCACACCCTACTTTCACCTTCTGAAGCTCTCCAGATCTCATGTTATGGAAGGAGGGCAGGCCGTGCAGTGGTGACCAGAACACAGCAGCCATTTTGTGGGCAGGACAAAAAGATAGCCGCACAAAGAATAAAGCCTTGCTAGCACTCTAGAAAGTCTTAGAGCTCTTTAAAAGGTAAGTTGTGAGATGGGTGTTCTGCCTTATGGGCTAGGAATGAGGCCTAAGGCCTAGGAGGACCCGATGGGAGTGGGAAAAGGCTTGTTGGGACCCAAAGTGCGGGAAGTGGAGCATGGGGTGTCTTGATGGTGAGGGAGGCCTTGGGAGAGTCCGGACAGGCATGCCTGGGCCTGTACTAGGCCTACAATAGCCCCATCCAAGAGGCACCTCACACTCCCCTTAAGGACCCGTAGGTTCATTTTACGTTTTACTGGAGAGAACAGGGGTGGGGGTTGTTATGTTTCACCTAATAAGTGCTGCAACATACAACCGTAATGGGCAGGCTCCATTGCAGTTGGATCTCAAGGACTCCCTGCATAGTAAACCAAAACAGTTTTGGCTTTACGCTTTTTTCCATTTATTTTAATTCAAATATACTCTACAATATTATTGCTTCCATTCATTTGAATTTGCTACTGTCCAGATAATGCATTTCTTTAACATACATTGCAAATTTTGCCTTTAAACTTTTCCTTTGAGCAAATAGTATCCTTGAATTAGAGTATTCCAGTCATGAAAATTTCCTTACCTATAACCAGGCCACTGTAATGTTTTTAAAATTATATTTTTATAATTTTAATAAATTTAGTATTTATGTATTAAGAGTTCAGACTCATCCTGTTTATTTCCTATACTCTGTATAAACAATAGGTGTCATAAAGCTTGTCTCATAATGTTCTTCCTGATCTTTTATTGACTATTTTAATAGGCCTGTTACAACAGCTGTCTCACTTCCTGAAGTAGTGTACAAGTATTTACTTGAGGTTATTATTTCATGGTTTTTATCTTCAATGAGACTCAAGATCTAGCTTCCCATTCTGATTGAGGCTCAGTATAATTCGGCTGGATTATTACTAGTTCTTTTAAAGTACAGCCCATTTTGCAACAATAGTCATGCAGATAACTTGGAAATGGTTCAAGAAACTATAGAAGAATGTTTGGGGAGAGAAGTGTATATTTTGGGCCAATTTGGTACATGAAAATGAGAGTTGGATATATCGAGCAAAACCTAAAAGTGAGCTGAATATGGGGGTAGATCATCTCAGAAGTATGCATGATAAAAAACAGATAAAATCAAGAATGAATGGGTGATGAAGAAATGTAGATTGAATACAAAAATGAGTGACTGGAATATGAAAAACAGAATAAAAGAGTTGGAAGGGACCTTGGAGGTTTTCTAGTCCAATCCCCTGCTCAGGCAGGAGACCCTATACCATTCTGAATAAATGGCTGTCATTCTCTTTTTGAAAACCTCCAGTGATGGAGCACAAAAAAGTACATTCAGTTGGACTACTCATATACAAATAATGAGTCTGAAAAACTTCATGCTAGGAGTCGATAAACTCTCCAAAAAGAGAAAGATGAGAATTTTGGACTTTGGGGGAAAATATCAGAAGACTGCTCTTCTAAATGACCACAGGAATGAAATGCCAGCAAATGGACTGACTCTTTATAATTCCTCCCTTGATAAAGAGAGAACTTGAGATTGCCCCTAAGTACTCCAGACAATTGTTCCTGATGAGGTGACTGCAGGACAAAAATCTCCAATAGATTTTATGATCTGCGTAATCTTGGTCAAATGGGGGTCTGTACCTTCAAAAAGACAATGGGTTCACATAACTCCTTTTCTAACCACATTTGGAAATTGCTTGAATCAATTTGTTTTATTAGACTAGATGAGTTTGATGAGTTTTATAGCACAGGCTGTGTTTCCTTCAGTCCTTAGAAAAAACTGAAAAAACTGTTTTAAACGCAAGTTTAAGAGCTTAAACATAAATTTGGAATAAGCAGCAAAAGAGTTGGGTTCAAATTAGAAATAAGATTTTGGAATTAATTATAAGAATATTTTCCATAGGAAAATGCTTTTCCTTTGTATTCTTAAAAAAAGGTCCTAAGATTTTAAAAACTGAACACTAGAGGGAACTAAAGATTACAATTAAAAAAGAACACTTAAATTCAAAATAAATACAGAATGAAGCAATAACAATAGACAAATTTTTGAACAATGAACCTAGAAGTTAATTTTAAGAGTGTCTATAGATAAGACTGTTTAAAAGACATTATGAAAGAAGAGCAAGTATTCCCTAACAAGATTAAGACTAAGTTGAAAGTAGATTTAAAATAGATAGGCCACAACAATCACATGAAAAATATGTTACAAAAGAAACTGACCGATGTTTTAAGAATTAAAAAGGACATACAAATAAAGCAAGAGAGTGGTTTGGATAATTTTTCTATATTGGATTTGCAAAAGAGGCTGCTTGTTTAAGGCTTTGAAAATTTTTATAAGTTACCAAAAAAAAAATCAAATTCTAAGACATTATTTGAAGGGACTAAAGATCAAGACTTTAAATGTAAAAGAAAAAATATATAAAGATGACTTCTTTGATTAAAATATATATAATGTTATCTTTGGTAACCCTTAATGGACTTTTGCTGACTTTAGGACTGAAATTACTTTCACTGTAGTTATTTCATGTTTTGTTTCCAGTACAGTTAACTATTTAATTGCCCATGCCAGATTTAGAAACATCTCAAATGAACAGTTATAAAATGTATATCTGGTATCAAAGGAGAGGATAGAATTCTAATAAAAAGAAGATAGAGGTTTAGAAGGTTTGGGTAGAAGACTTGGCTTATGAAACAGATGCTGTTTGTGCCAAGATGTTTGTTATTTCTAGAAAAGTAACTATAAATATAAAGAAATAAAAATCTTTTTAAAAGAATTCTGAAGAGAAAAGTTTGTTGTTTTTTATTATTTAATTCATTTAATTTTTTTTAATTATTGTTTTGGTTTTCTTTTAAAAGATGGAGTTTGGTGGGAGGTTTTTCTTGGTTCTTTTCCCTAAAAAATTTGCCTCTTAGTTTGGATTATCCCCAGAAAGTAGATGGTTTTCAGCTGAATTTGTATTGCATGCACTTTGCTTTTTCTAGAGAGCTCTGTGTTAGCTCTGTCATATGTGAACTATGCTTATAGTACACTCTATTCTGTCCTTAAAGCCTGAGTGAGAATCTTAGAGTTAATTACGAGAGAAGAATGAAGGACCAGTAATTAAAATTATATTGTTAAATGTTAGTAAACTTATTTTAACTTTTTTATGTCAGTTGATTGTACACCCAAAAAATGGTTTTTGAACATGTTGAAAAATATTTTATTTTTATTTTTGATTGATTATGAATAAAAAACTTATAAAAAAGAATCTTAGAGCTAAGAATCTAAGAACAATTGTGAGTGCAATTGTGAAAACACAAAGGTATTTTATGGAAGAATCACTTGCAATCATGTCTCATTTAGCATAAAGTGCAGAGTGCAAATTAATTGCTTATATGTTTTTAAACTATCTATTTATTTTTCACTTTTACATGATATTTTCAGTCATCTCCTATTCCACATTTGATCAGTTCAGAGCCATTTCAGCATTACTATAATTTGAATAACCTCAGATTTTTTATTGAGTGCCTAGGCTACAAGGAAATTTAGTAGTAGCCCTGGAGGTAAAGTCTACAGAAAGTTAGTCAATATTGCCAAAATAATATTTTATTTTGAAAAAAAACATTTTACATGGTGCAAACATATTTCATTTCTCTTATTGCAGAATGTGCATAGTTTTTAATCATGCAAGTTAAAGAAAATAGTTGCTTGAAAGAAGTGTTAATCCATTGTATTTCTGTTAAGGTTGCTAGCCTAAACTAAGTTATTCACACTGTTGAAGCAATAAACTAACTTAACTTTATTTTTCTTTCAGCAGCTTCATGAAACTGTAAAAAGGAAACTTGATAATTCTGTTTCACCTCAAAATGGCGACCAGCCAAATGGCTTTGGGGACATATTTCCTGTGCCCAAGAAATTGTGTCATGATGATGGTCTTGGTGGGTTGAGTGGCTCTTCCAATGGAATACCTCCCATATCTCCTCTACATCAGCCTGACAGCAAACCTTCCAGCGGAGAAAATTTACAGCTTAATGGAAAACATTCCATAAGCCTAGATGGAATGAGCAAAAAGGATCTGCCAGATTCTAGCCTTCAGTTGAATGGAAGCAGTGATGCTGATGACTCATTTGCTATGATTATTAACAAAGAACTCAAACAAGAACCAGATGATCTTCCTTGTATGATTACGGGACCAGGAAGTTCTATATCACAAAACAATTTGATGTCTGATCTTAACCTTAATGACCAAGAGTGGGAGGAACTAATGAATGAACTAAACAGGTCAATGCCTGACGAGGATATGAAAGACCTATTTACTGAAGACTTTGAGGAAAAGAAGGATGCTGATCCCTCAAATTCAACTGCACAAATTCCTTTACCACAAGATATCATCATAAAGACTGAATTTTCCCCAGCAGACTTTGAACAGGAACAAATAGGGTCCCCACAAGTCAGATCTACCTCTGCTGGCACATTTATTGGTACATCTTCTGTCCCTGTTAATGCTGCTTCTCCAGCAGTTAGTAATTCTCAAACAATGTTTCAGCCTTCAAACCAGTCCATGTCTGAAAATCCTAACCAGTCAATAATGCAACCAGCAAGCCAGGCCCAAAATGTTCAGAGGCCTCTATCTAATTCTTTGTTATCTGGACAAACTACAGGGGGTGCCAAAGAGATGTCTTCTGCTAAACAGCTACAGCAAATAGCTGCTAAGCAAAAGAGAGATCAATTGTTGCAAAACCAACAGCAGGTCCACCCATCCAATCAAATTTCTAGCTGGCAGCAATCTGGACCTTCTCACAGTCCATTGGCTGTTCCATACACTATGGAAAATCCAACTAGCCCTTCTGTTTACCAGCAAGACTTCAGTAACCAAAAACTCCTGATAGCCAATATGCCAAACAAGAGTTCTCCTAGGACAGGAGGTAATTATCATGGTGGAAATATGCTAAGCCATCAGTCAAGCAACATAAATCAGAATTCTGCATCTAATCAAAACTCTGTGCTAGATTATGGGAATACAAAACCTCTTTCACATTACAAAGAATGTGGACAAGTAATCACAGTACCTGGACAAAACAAGTCTTCTATGTTAGCATATCTTCAGCACCATCAGCAGCCTACACTGCCTCATATGAGTGATGAGCAGAGTGCAATATTTGTAATGAAGAAGTCTGGAAATATTGCTTATAGGCCTTTAGTACTACACAGCCAGGTAAGTTTTTATAGCAGCTGGTTGTTGGGTGTAGTAAATGGGTACATTTACTATTCTATTAAAGGATAATAGAATTACTAAAATCCACCTTTCACTAAAAAAAGCAGCATGTTATTCCTTGTCCTTTAAAAAAGTTTGATCTTTTCATGGAAAAAGTACACACACACACACACACACACACACACACACACACACACACACACACACACACTATTATAGTGAAAAATCTCCATAGATATGTATGATCCTACACAGGATCCTACTTAACCCTACACAGGTTATTAAATGTTATTGGAGAAGTGAATGTACAAGACAAAGAAAATTGAGGGCGGGGAAACTATTTCTGTTTCAATTGCTATAGATGGGATTGCCTTGACTTAATTTTTCAACTTTCAAATCCAGTATGGTGACTTTAATGCTATGCTATGATGGGAGATAATTGCACAGCTTTTTCTCATTATAATGCCTAATTTTCTCCTCTTTAGGAATGATCTCATGGAAATCTAAAATCTAAAGATAATGGATTTTAGTTCTTACTCTCAATGAAATTTGATTTGTGGTTATTAAATGGATTTTGCCAGGTGATTTAATAGCAACCTTTGGTTTAATACTATGTAGCAAATTCTGGAGGAGAGTAATTAGAACGGCAATTTAAACAAGACGACCCACCCCAAGGCATGCCAAAATTTGATGTAGTCTTGCCTGAGTATTATTTAATTTATATATTAATATCAGAGTTGGAATTTTTGCTGACACAGAAATCCATCCACCATCTCTTACCAGTTGTCCCATCGCTGTTCCCCTATATGATATTTTATCCCCAACATTGATTTAGCAGTTATTTTTATCCCACAATGGATCGTTTCATGGATTAAAGGTCAACATTATAACTGTAGCTCAATGTTTTCTGTATCTTACTATGTGCTATATGTGTTAGAATTGATCCCTGAACAAACAAGAATCCTAATACTTGCAGAATTTCAGTGGGGTCTGATTATAGCTTTCATTTGAGTCGGGAGGAGCTGAATCCTGGAATTCTTTGTTCCAGAAATAGAAATCAAATTAAATGCCCATTGCTAAATTTGAAAGTGAAATCCATCTTTCTCAACATGTAATGTAATTAATTAAAAAATAACCTCATAATTTTGTAAATATTGTTAAAGTTCTATGTTACTTATTCAAGTTATCTGTACACCACCAATTCCTCCCTTTCCCCTGCCAACTTCCTCCCGCCTTCCCATTCCCTTCCCCCATATCCCATATTTTGTAAATATTGTTAAAGTTCAATGTTAATTTTTTTATGTTTTCTGTA
>JANHFO010001194.1:22315-34857 GCA_032468095.1 Pareas carinatus | reverse complement strand
CACCATAGACTTCATGCTGCATTTGAGCCACCTACCTTACCCCAGACAGAGGAGGGAGGAAGCACTCTGATTAGGCTGCTGGGCAGAGGGGCGAGTGATGTCAGAAATGTCCTCAGGCACGCATGGAGAAGGGAAGAGGAGCCCCGTATTCCTCTGACTTTCTAGTAAAGAAATCTGTGCTGGGGCGACGGAGGTGTGCCCACAGAGAGGGCTCTGAGTGCCACCTCTGGCACCCGTACCACAGGTTCACTACCACTGCCTGTTAGCAACGTCTAGAGGGAAGAGGTTGAAACAGCTTATGTCCAGGATGTGAGGGATGTGTGATTTCTCAGTCCTCTTCCTGGCTCATGTAGTGTCCAGATCTTTGATGTAATTATTTCTTGAATGGAATTATTATTTTTTGCCACAGGGCATGTAAAGATAGATCATCTGCTTCTGAACTATTTTCTCTATGCAGCTTCTTAGTTCTTAAAGGTGTGAAGGCAAGGCTGAAGTAAATAGAAATGTCTGTTATTTCTGATCTATTTGGCTTGGTCAAAAAAAAGGTTGGATGAATCACACACTGGGCATTCATGTATAGGGACAAAGAAGAGAGGGTCAACTTATTTTCCAAAGCACCTGAAGGCAGGACAGGAAACAATGGATGGAAACTGATCAAGGAGAGAAACAACCAGGAACTATGGAGAAACGTTCTAACAGTGAGGGCAATTAACCAGTGGAACATCTCCAGAGGTTGTAGGTGCCCCATCACTGGAAGTTTTTAAGAAGGGATGAGATACCTATTTATTTGAAATGGTATAGGCTCTTCTGCTTGAGCAGAGGTTGGAATAGAAGACCTCTGAGATCCCTTCCAGCTCCATTGGTTGGTTGGTTGGTTGACTGGTTGATACAGGACATACCTCTGTGAACCTACTTCTCTTGAGTGCAGATGTCCAAACAGGAAAGTCTAATTGTAACCAGTGGCTTCTACATGGAATTGGAGAATCCTGGAAGGGACCTTGGAGATTTTCTAATCCAACCCTTTGTCCAAGTAAGAAGTCTCCATACCCTCTTGAGTTCACAGGTTCCCCATAAATCTTCAATACCCAAACAGCTGGTCATATCCATACTGACTAGTTGCTCCTAAGCATACGATTCCAATATTTATATTTTACACAGTAGGGTAATGGGCAAAGTTGTTCAGGAATGCAAAAGCCCTAAATGAAGTCATATCAGTCAAATTCAGAGACTCACAATCCGATCTCCTCTCTCTCTTCTCCCTCTCTCCTCTTTCTCTCTCTCTTCTCTCTATTTTCTTTTTTCTTTCTTCTCTCTCCTCCCTCCTTTCTCCTATCTCTTCTCTCTGCTCTCTGTCATGTCTCTCCTCTCTTTCTCTCCTCTCTTCTCTCTCTTTTATTTCACTCTCTCTCTTCTTTCTTCTCTTCTCTTTCCTCTCTTCTTCTCTGCTCTCTCTTTTCTCTCTCTTGTCTCTCTTGTCTCTCTTGTCTCTCTTGTCTCTATTGTCTCTCTTGTCTCTCTCTCTCTCTCTCTCTCTCTCTCTCTCTCTCTCACACACACACACACACACACACATCTTCTAATTGTTAAAAACTCATATCCATTTCAAAACAGGTCTAGGGTTGCAGGAAAACCAATTTTGCATTGTCATTGTACATATTGCTGGCTTGAACTGTAGAATTGACAAGAGTTCCCCCCGCCTCTTCTTAGCTAATTATGTAGTGAAGAGAGGATGTTTGAATAAAACAAGGCAGTGAACTTTAGGAGAGGATACCGTGCTCTTATAGTTGGTATTGTGACAATGGTATCCAAATGACAACATCCAAAGTATACTTAGAAATGAAACTCTATTAGGAGCCGTGGTGGTGTAGTGGTTAGAATGCAGGATTGCGGGCTAATTCTCCAGGGGTTCGATCCTGACCGGCTCATGGTTGACTCAGCCTTCCATCAGTCCGAGGTAAAATGAGGACCCAGATTGTTGAGAGATAACAGACTGACTCTGTAAACTGCTTAGAGAGGGCTGTAAAAGCACTGTGAAGTGGTATATAAGTCTAAGGACTATTGCTTATCTCCCTCCCTCTCTCCCTCCCTCTCTTCCTTCTTTGATGGTGCAATTGTTAGAGTGCAGTATTGCAGGCAAATTCTGCCCACTGCCATCAGTTTGATCCGAACCGGCTCAAGGTTGACTCAGCCTTCCATCCTTACAAGGTCAATAAAATTAGGATGAAAGATTGTTGGAAGCCAGAGGCTGACTCTGTAAACTATCAGGAAGGAAGGAAAGAAGTAAGTAAGTAAGTAAGTAAGTAAGTAAGCAAGTAAGTAAGTAAGTAAGTAAGTAAGGAAGGAAGGAAGGAAGGAAGGAAGGAAGGAAGGAAGGAAGGAGGAAGGAAGGGGCTGACTCTGTAAACCTCCTAGAAAGGGCTGTAAAGCACTATGAAGTGATATATAAATCTAAGTGCTAGTGCTATTTTTAAATAAGAAAGTAAAGAGGGAGGGAGGGAGGAAGGGAAGGAGGAAAGTGGCAATATACTACTATGAAGCAGTATATAAGTCTAAATGCTGGTGCTATTGCTATTGCAGGCAGAAAAAAAAATGTAAATTTGGCAAATTTAGCTGACCTTGTTGGGGTTTGGAAGTTAAATACTGCCAGATCTGATTAATAATGAAAAGGGAGAAATTTTGAGTCTATAAGCATAGGAATTTTTTTAAAAAAAATCCATACTAACAGACCACATCTATAGTGTTTCCACAAAATTGCACATACACATTCAAATAATTGTCAGGAGTTAAACTTGACTGAAAAATGACTTTATAATTCAGATGTGGAGCAAAGTCTTATTTGGAAAAACCTTACTTTCCCCAAGAATATACATGATACAAGAGCATGGCAGTTTGAACATCAAAATTAATAGATATATATTAGATGCGATCCCTTAACTCACAAGAGAAGTACCACAACAAATTTTAATTGGAAAAAACAGGAGATGAAAATGGTCATCTTATTAAATATACAGCGGGCAAATTCCTTAATGGACAATTCATTCCCTCATATGCTAAGAAAATGGAATAAACTCTTAGCTCTTCCACATAGCAGTTAATTAGGAGCAGAATTGCAACAGAATGTGCAGAAATGGACAAATAGACTTTGAGAATGAAAGAAAAAGAAGAACATTTTAAAACTTGAGAGCTATTTTATAAAATGGCTCGAAAAAGGAATGAAGGAATAAGACTCAAAATGTATTAGAAAAAGATAAAGATGTATTTGATATTTTCTAAGGCTAATAAATGATATACTCATAAGTTTGGCTTATGGTGAAATATTTGCTATGTTTTATTATAAATATTAAAAATATTTTTTAGCAGAACAGCAACATAAAAACCTGCTCAACTGTTATTATGGGCACTAGATGGCAGTCTTAGGCTGCTTCAAATGTACTTTATGTATATTTGCTTCAAGTACTTTAGGTCCCTTGTAGCTGTATCATTTCCATGATAGAAGAGCAGAAATAGAAAAACAGCAAGCGATAGTGGTGGATATCTATAGTTTGGGTGTAGGATGAGGGTGGATGTTTGTTCTCCAAGATTGGTTGTAGATTAGTTTTCAAAACATTTCATTGTCAGGCTAGGGAACATCTTCAACAGAACTTAGGGAATGTCTTTCTTTGCCAGCTTGCAAAACTTTTTGCTGTAATAAAAAAAGCCTGACAGATCCCCTGGTCCAAGCCAACAAAGAGAGGAAGACCTTGTGGCTTGGTGGCTAAGACATCAGCCTCACATGTCATCCAGCCCAGGTTCGAATCCCATCAAGTGTTTATGTCGCTGATGAAAGCGAATAAGCTAGAAATGGCCATTCGAGACCCCCTTTCTTTCTTTGCAGCTTGCAAAACCTTTTGCTGTAATAAAAAGGTGTCACCTAGTGACAGGTCAGCTAAAGCCCCTAGTCTGGGGCTGAAAGGCAAAATGCACCAGTTTTCTCCCTTCTGTACTCAGAAAAAAACAGGTGCCCCATAAGGAAAAATCTACTGCTGCTACTATCTCAACTTGCTGTGTGTCCTATTCAAAAGGAAAAAGAAACGGATTTTGAAAACTTTATGGGAGAAGATATCCCTGGAGGAGACCATTTTCTCTTTCCCAGTGGATTGTAAGGATAGATGGCCTCTGTGTATTTGTGCACATCAGTGTGTGTGTGTGTGTGTGTGATTTTGGTTATCTTTGTGAAGATGTCCAGAGTAGTGAGTAAGTGTGTGTATGAAATGTGAAACCTGCTGTGTGTTTCATGTTGAGAACAAAAACGCCTCAGTCAGAAGGCTGCGTGAGAACGTTCGAAGTTGGTTATAATGAAGCTCGTAAAAGTTTCAGACATTTATTGCACACTGGGACCAAAATCCTTGGAAAGCTTCTGCTTTCTTTTGAGCTTGGAAAGCAGAGCAACTCATTCCGAGGTTGAAAGGTTCATTTGGAGATTATTTTTATGGAATTGGAACAATCAGCATGAGGATCTTCAAGTTTTGCTTCAAGACCCCTGCAATCCATACGGTCTGCCTCATATTCCAAGCACCCACTGCATAAAGGGGCAAAAGGACTGTTTGGGTTTCTAAGCACACTTCTTGGACACACACATTTTGTGCTTTTTTTAAAAAGTGAGGCAATACACCTGTTTTTTTGCTGAGTACAAACAAGAGTAAACTACTCCCTTTGCCTGTCAGCTCCAGACTAGGAGCTTTAGCAGGCCTGTCGCTAGGCATCACGCTTTTTAATATACCCTTTGTTTCGCTCCCAGAAGATCAGAATGGCCGTTCCTAGTTTTGCAGTTGAAAAATCTTGCAGATTTTTTAATTTTTAATTCATCAAGTGCTAAATCGATATAAGCGGCCGCTTCTTAATGCAACACATTAAAATTCGAGCTTTTTCAAGAGGAAAATACAGCTAAAACATGACGGTTAGTGCTCAAACCTTAAATTATTTAAAATATTTTGAGCACCTCTTCAATCCATACAATGAATCCAGGTGCGGGAATCAGTCAGTAACTCAAATACTTCCTCGTGATAGATTGCCAGAGCTGTACACATCATGTATTATAAGACCATATAAAGCTGTTACAAACCATCATCTAGGAAAGTGTTCCTCAGCTTGCTGACTGAGGAATTCTGGGAGTTGAAGTCCACACGTCTTAAAGCTGCCAGGTTGGAGATCTAAAATTATAAGTAGCAGATGTTGAGGAAGTTCAATGCAGTCTCATGTCCCAGCATCTGCTAACTATCTTTCTGATATCAAGCAGGAAACACAAAACTCTTTTTAGCATCTTAATTGCACAGGGGAGATTTGAAGCCTGTGGCCCACCACCAACTTTACGTCGGCCATAACTATCATTATATGTTTTGTGAAAATAGGCATTCAAAGGCTTTTTCCTTGGCAGTAAGGAGCCGACTCTAAATGTCTGTCTGAGGACAATTAGAGCTTTTCTACACATCTATGTAGCCTTTAGTATGCAAGCTTCCATATGCTCCTTTTTAAGGGCCTAGATTCCATATTTCGATATGTGAACATGTGGCTTCCAGAACAAGGGAAAATACAAGAGTTTGTTTGCTTGTCGCCTTTCCAACCTTTCCAATATGTGAGATATGTCTTTGTGTGTCTGTTGACCTCGAAATTTAACCAAGTCAGAAAGAAAGTTAGTTGTTTTTTTCCTGAAAACAGTCTGGAAAATGGGTTATTATTGTACTAGTAATAGTACTCAATAGAATAACAGATTTGGAAGGGAACTGGGAGGTCATCCAGCCCAACCCCCTGGTCTAGCAGGAGACTCTATACCATTTCATACAAATGATTGTCCAATCTCTTCTTGAAAACCTCCAGTAATGAGGAGGGAGGGAGGATAGTAAAATAATTGAATCACAAAGCTGGAAGGGACCTCTACTATTCCAGACAAGCGGCTGTCCAATATCTTCTTAAAAGCCTCCGGTGATGTATTACAATGGAAGAGGTACTATAATGAACTTCAAATGTTAGTAGTATATTAAATGGATAAATTTGCCCTACAATTTGGTTGCAAAAATACACTTAAAAGCTCAGTGTTATATCCTGTGTCTAAACTATTCCAGATATTTGCAACGCAATGTCCTTCATAAAGACAATCGCTTCCAGGATTCCAAACCTAGAGCTTTAGCCAAAAGCTAGCTTGGGTAGAAATAATCAAATCAATCACTAGGCAAGTTGCATCTGTTGGATGTGACAAGAGAATGTTGTCTTCTCCATCCGGCTTCCTCTGGTCTACCCTAATTGGTAATGGCTCCCCAAAGCAATGTTGGATCACTTAACTGGAGACATCAGGATAGCTGATGTCAGTCTGAAATAAAATAAATAAATAAATGCTACTTTGGGTTACAAATCCACACTTTATTTCCTAACAATCCTTTATGGTATGAGGAAATTTGACTAAATAATAAGAGTGGAAACTATGCTTTGAAACATTTATATTCCATAGTTTTAATCCTATATTAGAATCAGAATCAGAATTCATTGGCCAGGTGTGTCTGGAGACACAAGGAATTTGTCTCCGGTGTACATGCTCAATACTTACATACAGGCTATAATTGACAAACAATGATCACAATCATAAGATACATTTATAATCATAAAGTACATTCATCCTGTCACCAGAAGTGAGGACTTCCTGGTGTGCTTCTTTAAAATTTATCTTTGCAAGACCTCCTATGTTCACTAGGTCATGAAATGACTTCCTGTAATTGATAATTTTTTTCTGAAAAGAATTTAAAAAATGAGGCTCCATCATACATTCTCAGATTTGATGACAAATGCTGTGTTCCTGTGTTGTTTTTGTAATTAGAAGTCTTTGTGGAATGTTCAGTCCCTGATATTGTTTTTCAGACAAGTTGGGTTTTATGCCCTCCTGCTTTAGACACCATTGGTAGACATTACGTTTTGTTGTTGTTGTTGTTGTTGTTGATATGATCACTAACTTGAAGGTGTCATATGATGGAGATGGAGGTACAGATCGGAAGGGGTTCCACTTATCTTGAAGGAAAACAGATGGAAACTTGGAAATAAGAAATTTTGCAGCTTTATTTCAACTTAGCGATGAATAATCACTGCTTTAAGCAAAGCGGTGATTAATACAAGGGCAATTCAAAATAAAAACCTCCATTTGGTTATCAGTGACAGACACTTGCAGATACAGAACTTTATGATACACTTTAGAAAACTACAACATGACATGACTTTTCAGCATAACTGCTATTCAGACGAAGGCCCTTCTCCATCACATCTTACAAGGTCTGAAATTCCTCCTGCAAAGAAATCTTCCTCCTGGAAATGAAGCCAGAAGAGGTAGGAGTCGCTTGGCATCAAATCTGGCCTATGTGGGGGGGATGACCAAAAACATCTCAACGTTGGAACTGCTCTAAAAGTTCTTAGGTGCATCTAGCGGTGTGTGGGCAAGCATCATTGTGAATCAACATCATACTGGAAGTTAGCATTATTTATTTATTTATTTATTCACATTTATATGCCACCCCTCTCCATAGACTCATGCCCCAACACTTGTGTCACACCGCTTCGATGATGACAATGTGTTTCACAATGCTGTTCCAGGGCGGCTTCATTCCCAGGAGGGAGATTTCTTTGCAGGAGGAATTTCAAACCTTGTATGATGTGATGACAAGGGCCTCAATTTGAACGGTGATGAGGTCGAAAAATTATGTAATGTTGTAGTTTTCTAATGTGTAGAGTAAAGGTTCTATATCTGTGAGTGTCTGTCATCGATAACCAAATGGAGGTTTTTCTTCAAATTGTCCTCAGATTTGGGACACTTAATGTCAATGAGTGCCACATAGGCAAGAAGAAGGACCAATAACATCTGCAGAAAATTCCAAAGAGGAAAAATGGCGGGTGAAGCATCCACTTTTGGCATGATGATGCTGTTTTGTCTCTTTTGATTCTTCTGCAAAAGCTACCTAGAAAGGAAGCGTTACTGGTGCTCATGCATTTGAATGAGAGACATGGTTCAAAATATTAAAACTAGTGGCAAATATAAGAAGGGACATGATTAGAACAACTGTTCTTTCAACTGCTCAACACTGGGATGCCTTAAAGTGACATTTCCTGCCTTCCTTCTTTCCTTTCATGGTGGCCCAGTGTTTAGAGTACAGTATTGCAGGCTAACTCTGTCCACATTCTGGAGTTCGATCCTGACTGGTTCAAGGTTGGCTCAGCCTCCCGTCATGCTGAGGTCGATAAAATGAGGACCCAGATTGTTGGGGGCCAGAGGCCGACTCTGTAAATCGCTCAGAGGCAACTGCAAAGCACTGTAAAGTGGTGTATGAGTCTAAGTGCTATTGCGAAGGAAGGAAGGAAGGAAGGAAGGAAGGAAGGAAGGAAGGAAGGAAGGAAGGAAGGAAGGAAGGAAGGGAGCCCTGGAGGTGGAGTGGTTAGAATGCAGCATTGCAGGCCCACTGCCAGCCGTTCGATCCTGACCCGCTGGATTAGGAAGTGAGCCAATTCATTCTTACTGTTTTCCCCTCTTCCAAAAGCCTGATTTTTAAAATCTGTTTCTGTAATTTATTTTGAGGAATTTGCTGCTGGAGCACAGGAAACCTAATTGGCAAGCACAATAATTGCTGTTTACTTAAAACAGAGTGATGTTATGCTTATTCTGGAAACAGTAATTATGCGGTGGGTTTTCTTCCTGAGTGCCAAGTGTGCTGGTCTGATGAAATCAGAATATATAGTATAAGTAGGTGGATTTTCTAAGTTGACAGACGTAAATATGGGTATATCACACATACATGTAAATATGAGCGTTCATCGTTACTTATTTAAAAGCTGTATGAATCCCACAATTTGTGACCGTGGGAGCATACTAAAAGAGAAATCAAAAGAGATTATATGCAAACAATAAGCAAATCTAAAACCCAACAAACGTACCAAATTATTTCTCCAGTGATTAAATAGCATTGTTGCCTTTAATTGTGTAGCATCCAAACAAGTTCCATCTAATGCACACAAAAATGACATCCATGGAGAAGAAACCAAGGGGATCTCCTTTAAAAAAACTTTTTCCCTCTGTTACTTTAACAGTTATGGAAAGAAATAAAAGATTGATTCAAATTTTAAACCCTTCATTGTTTGGTTATGTCAGTGGGAACGGTGATTTACCAAGTTCCTCTGGAGCCAACTCTGGACCAGAAGTTCTTCTGCGCGTCCTCATGGAAGGGCTAAAGGTGTCCCACTCCCCCGAGCAGTAAGTGAAAATGTGGAAATGCACATCTAGCCACTAGGACTGCAGCGCTTCATATGGAAATAAGTTGCAAGTCTTCTTAAACCCTCTCTGTGCATTTTCAGAATTGTGATAGATCTACCAGCAGCGAATTCTTGTTAGCGTTTCGTGACTCGGTGTTCCTCCGGGCAAGAGGCCTTGTTAGGGAATTCAAATGTATTTTAAAAGCCAAGTGGCTTAAGGATTTATCCTTCTTATCAATTATGTCCCACAAGTAGCTTTCCAACTCTGCCTCTTCAGCTGTAAATAAAATGTTATCAGAAATGTTTTTTTGGGGGGAAAGGGACAATCGGAGTGGTTGCGCAGTTCAGAAGTTTGCGGGTTTCCCGAGTTGTACCGATTGCGTCTTGCCAGAACGTCGAATTTGGTTGGCTTGAAGTGTTCCCAAAGGTGCTTTCCCACAAGGCGGCTGGGCTTTCTTGATCCCTCCCCATCCTTTGGAAGCGTTTCGCTTCTGATCCAAGAAGCCCCTTCAGTTCTGAGGAATCTTCTCTGTTCACACCAGAAGAGCAGACTCTCTCCCTGCCTTCCCCATGTTTGCGTGAAGCAAGTCAGACTCAAAATCTATTTGGCCCAGCGTGTCTGGACACACAAGGAATTTGTCTCCGGTGTACATCTCTATACCTACCTACATAAACAGACTGTGATTACAATCATAAGGTACATTCATAATCATAAAGTACATTCATCTTGTCCCGGACATAGAAGCCTAAGATGCATTCATAATCATAAAGTACTTTCATCTTGTCATGGACATAGAAGCCTAAGATCCATTCATGATCCTAAAGTACATCCCTCTTGTTCGTGTACACAGAAGCACAAGGTGCATTCACAATCAACGCACCAGTGTCTCTTCTGACCTTTCGCCCAACGCCTTGCAAAGGGTGGCCCAGGACGGCGCTTGCTACGCCACAGGCAACCAGATCCCAGCTCCACCTTCTCAGGTCTGCCACCCCCGAATGCCGCGACGTCTCGATGTTGGGGATGCAGTGCGGAGAAGCGAACCGCGGTGGGGCAGGCAGCATGTGGCCGCCCGGTTAATAACTACAATTTATCAAGTTTATCCAACTGTCTCAGGAAGCTGAAGCGCCCGTAAGAGCAGCGTTTCCTTCTTAAAGAGATGAATGGTTAGAGGAGCAGGTCTGTGCGGGGCTGGTCTCCTGGTTCAGCACATCGGAGGAGATGGATGGCCCCGGATTTGCATGCTCAGTGTAATCATGGGCCCCGTAGTGTCACACCGAGTTAGGTGTTGTGAGCTTGTCGAGCGGACGGTGCAGGGGAGTAGCTGGAAATCGGCCTCTGCTGGGCCCAAGATGGCCGTTGCGAAGGCAGAACTGCCGCTGTTCTCAGCTGAGCGTCTCCCTCCCTTCTGGACTAACGGAGTGCAGGGAGGACAACTGACCCGTGGGGTGGGGGGGCTGGCCTCCGGACACTGCGGGGGCTCCATCGCTGGGGGCTGTCCGGAAGAGACCGGACAGCCACCTGTCCAGAATGGCAGAGGGCAGTGATGGCTAACCTTTCAGAGACCGAGTGCCCGGGCAAGTCGCAGCGAATGAGTCGCAGGTGGGGATGTCATCGCCTGGCGCCGCTACTCTCTTTCCGAGCATGCGCGTGGCCCCGTGACATCACGGCCTGCTTTCTGAGCATGCTCAGGTCAGGGGCGATGCTGGGATGACCTGGCTCGCGCGCCAACGGAGAGGGCTCTGCGTGCCCGCTGCGGCACCCGTGCCAGAGGTTCCACCACCACAAGTTCAGGGTCTCCTGCTTGAGCAAGGGTTGGTCTAGAAGACCTCCGAAGTCCCTTCCAGCTCTTGTCTGATTGATTAACTTCCATTCAGAAGTTGTAGGTGCTTCACCAGTGGAGGTTTTTTTTAAAAAAAAGACTGGGTGGCCTGATTTGTGACCGCTTCAAGTTACGACTGCGATGGTTACCCGTGCTCATTTTTTCTTCTGCTATAATTTCAGACGTTTATCAGAAGCGTGGTTTGAAAGAATTCCGGGAAAAGATAGAGTATATATATATATATATAATATATATAATGGCTCAGATTTACCTGGATGGCGTGTTTCCTTCAGTCCAGGAGGCCCCTCGCCGCCTCCTGCTTGGAGCCCCTCTCTTTCTCCCCTCGTAAATTCAACAGCCCGGGTGTCTTCCTTCCACGAAGAACGGCATTATAAAATAATTGTGAAGACTTTGCTCACGAAACGTTGATTTCTGATTGTGACCCCGCCAGACAGCCGAGAGGTCATACCGGCTGGAAATTTATAGTTGGAATGTGAAATTAAACCAGTATAATTTCCTAAAGGAAGGGGGGGGGGGAATATCATCTATACAGTCTATTAATGCTGACTTCCAAATCTGAATATATTAGAAGCAATTACACCCTGCACAGCTCTGCGTATTATTAATTTGACTGAAAGATTTTAAACGCGGTGCATTACTCAGTGGAAATCCCTAGCAGCCTATTGTGTAACTTTACATAATTCCAAGAAGTCTCAACCAGCAGAAAAGGGAGATATAAAATTAATGTATAGTTATTACCTAAATGACTTCATAAATTAGTTACTTCTCTCATCAAGGTTAAAATGAAAGTTATTACTCAGGGGATGGAAGGAGTCTCAAAGTCGTCCGTTCTGAGTATTGCTCTGATTAGGAAAAGCTTCTGCTTCGGAAACTAAAATCCATCTGTCCCTCCTCCTCACGTCCGTAATATTCAGGAGTGATGGATAATCTCAAGCCATGTCCCTCAATCTTGGCAACTTTTAAGATCTGTAGACTTCAACTTCCAGAATTCCCCGGTCGGCATGAATTGTGGGGACTCCGGGAATGGAAGTCTACAGATCTTAAATTCCAAGGTCGAGGAACATTCAACCGAAGGATCACCCACACACTCTCAGACGATGGCAAATGGCTTTCCCCCGACATGACATCCTCCAGATGTGATGCCCCTGTAATTTTTAGGATATCCAGACTGAATTTGGGGAGTCGGAGGGGGAGGATCCTGGGATTTACTGCCCTGACATCAAAGTCTTGATGGTTGGGAATAGATGGTGTTAAGAACACCCCATCCCCCGACTCCAGCTGGAGGACCAGACTGGGATTTGAACCTGGGCTGATTTACTTGCTAGGCAGTTGCCTTAGCCACTGCACCACTGGATGTTCCATCCCTGGAATCCGGGAGCCCCAGCTGTCCCTCCTCATACGAGTCTAAGACTCCCTGGATTGAGCCGGCAAAAGGGTGAGAGCCTG
>JANHFO010001194.1:8090-22215 GCA_032468095.1 Pareas carinatus | reverse complement strand
TTCATGGGTGAGGAAGACCCTCTGGTGGGATTTGAACCTGGGCTGGAGGACATAGGAGGCTGATGTCTGTTGGCTTGAACCAGGGGATCTCTCAGGATTATTATCATTATTATTATCATTATTATTATTAACAGACATTAGCCTCCCATGTCCTCCAGCCCAGGTTCGAATCCCACCAGAGGGTCTAAAGCCTCGCCGATGAAAGCTAAGGTAGACGTGGCCACCCCAGACTCCCTCTTTCTTTGCCAGCTTGCAAGACCTCCAGCTGTTGCAAAACTAAGGACGCTGGCCGATGTCTAGTCAGGTACTTCATAGAACCGTAGGTAAAAGGGGATCTCGGAGGTCTAGTCCAACCCACTGACCAAGGTGAAGGTCTTCACACCAATCCAGGCCAAGGGTTCTCCGGCCTTTTTTTTTGGACACCTCCACGGAGGGAGCGCCCCCCACTCCAGGAGACCAGCCGTTCCACGGATCGATTATTCCCGCTGTCAGGAAATTCCCTCTTGGTTCCAGGCTGGGTCCCCTCCTCGCTGCCCGCGTTTCTTGCCCTGACCTCAAGGGCTGCGGAGAACGAACGTCCTGTCATGTCGCCCCTGGCCCTTTTCTTCGTCGAGATACCTATGCAGAATTCCTTCAGCTATTCTTCACAGGATTTGCCCTTTCCATCTTTGCGGTTCATCCCTGTTCTTCTCTGCTTCTTCAGTTGACCAGCAGCCTGGAATGAAGGAGAGACTTCCTAGCAGTGAGGACGATTGATCAGTGGAGGAGAAATGGCCTGCAGGAGTTGTCCTTGCGTCGTCCCTGGAGGTCTTTAGGGAAAGACGGGACAGCCGCCTGTCTGGGATGGCAGAGGGTCTCCTGCCTGAGCAGGGGGTTGGACTAGAAGACCTCCAAACTCCCTTCCAGCCCGATTCAGAGTGATTTGGTTTTGTCCAGGTAGAAGGTCTCTTTCTGTCCACGAGAGCGGAGCAGTCGCGTTTCCTGGATAGCGGAGAGCGAGAACGTGTAGATTTAGGCTCGAACAGCTGCCAGCTGCCTGCGGAACACGTTCCGCCGTGTTTATTTAATCCCGGTCCGTAATAACACTTAAATCAATCTTAAATAACGAAGATAATTTGACAGTCAGCTCACTGAGCATTTTCATAAGACTCGATGACCGGCTTTGTTTGAATAAATGGATTGTATTGCGAGCAGGACAAACGTTAAGCTAGCATTATTTTTAGATCAAAATGCCAGGAGGTCGGAAACAATTACGGGCCGCTCTATAGAGGGAACCGCCCGGCTTTGTGTTCCTTTGGCTGCGACACTTGGATGAAATTGCTTTTATTGCAGCTTGGAGACTCAGGAGTGCCTTTCTGATAAGATAAGGGATCACGACTGAGTCTGCATATTTAACCAGGAGAGATTAGGGCTGGGCGCAGAAACTGGGCGCAGAGCGGGGGGGGGGAGGGCTTTTCATTCATGCCCAGTGAGAATGGGAAAGGTTTGGAAGTGTCTTGGTCAAAGTATCGGCTGCAGAGCCCCCCACCCTGTTGTACGAGAGGAGCGAGGGGGCCACGGGCTACCCTCATCCGAGGCGGGACCCCAAAGTAGCCTGTGGGCAGAGCTCGGAGGCCTGAAGGTTGCCTGCATCCATCCCTGCTATCTTTACAAGCAGGTGATCCTCGGCTTCAGGCCACAACTGGCCCCAAAACCTCTGTTGCTAAACGAGACACTTGCTAAGTGAATTTGGCTCTGCTTTACGACGTTTCTCGCCACAGTCGTTAAGTCGAATTGCTGCCGTGGTTAAAATTAGTCACCCTGTCGTTAGGTGGATCCGGTTTTCCCATTGACTTTGCCTGTCAGAAGATTGCGAAAGGGCATCTGGTGAGCCCAAGTCACGGCGACCGTCGTAAATATGAGCCGGTTGCCAAGTGTCTGAATTTTGATCACAGCTGCTGCGGCAGATGGTGTGAAAAACGGTCACAGTTCACTTGTTTCTTTGAATGGTCGCTAAACGAACTGATCTAAGTCGAGGACTGCTTCCATTGGTGGTGGGGTGGGGGGAGAACTGTCTCCGCCCCCGCCCTAAAGTGAAGAGTATCTCCTCTTCTACGCTAGCGAGAATCTCCTGCGGCTTCTTTGTGGAGGGTTGGCATCCCGCTACGAGGCGGGAAGGACACATTGACAACAGCATCATTTCGATCTCGGCGACTCCCCGTTGCCGAGGCTTGCCGAAGCCAGGCTAGAATGGAGCCCTCGCCATTCCGCTGCCGTGACGTCCGATCAGGTGTGTCTCTTGGTCTTTTCCCAGGTGCGGATCGAGGACGACATTGCGGTGACGGCCCGCGGCATGGAACTGCTGACGTGCGTCCCCCGTACCGTGGAGGAGATCGAGGCGTTCCTGTCGGAGGCTCAGGGCAGCACCAAACCTTTCGCTCCGGCCTCTCGCTAGGTGCCCGCTCCCCACGCGCGGTTTTGGTGCGCCTTGCGGCCTGCCCGGCTTCCTCAGGCAAAGGCACCTCCCCTGCTTACAAAGGGGAGAAACCTTGGAAATCAAACGTAATTATTTTTTTCTTAACTATACGGGGAAAGGCGATGACGACGCAAACAACCGAATCTGATTATCCTCGACTCGATTCTCCCTTCTTGCCTCTTTGCCAGCTTTGCCCTGAACGGCGGGCAGAACTGCGGTTAAGCGAATGTGAGAATCAGCGCAAGATTATCTCCTCCTCTCCTTCACCGCCAATAAAGACCAATGAATAAAAGTGTTGCTTTGGAGATCACCTCGGCCTTCCGTATCTTTTTCCGAGATCCTTTTTTCAGTGTTCAGGTTCCGAAAGGTTTGACCGTGCCCTGGTCGCCTTAAAGGCGAGGGGTGGGAAGGAGGTCCCACTAGCCCCCTTTGGTCCCCCCCCTCTTACCTTTAGCCCAGGAGGAAGAGAGAGAAGCAACCAACTTCAAACCCAGAATTGCCCTCGGAGTGGCTTAGTTGGGTTCTTCTTAAATGCGCAACTCTCGACGTTTATTTCCTCGAGAAAGAACTCCAGATTAGGGACGGAAACATCCATTTCACATTCTGCCCAATGGAGAAACAAAACTTCACTTGAAGTTCATGTTCAGCTTACCCAATACAAGTTGTATATATGTTTGAATCGTCTGGTAGTCCTTGACTTACGACCAGATTGCCAGTCATAAAGCTTTACTGTCCAAAGTCATGGCACCCTTGTGACCAGACCATTTTTTTAAGGGGGTTAAGTGAATCTCTGCAGCTGTGTGAATCTTTTTTTTTTTTGCTGGAAGCTGGCAAAATATATTGCCAATTGTGGTCACGAGCCATAGTGCATTGCAACTGGTTGCAAAGGTGAACTGCCAAATGCCCCAAGTGTGGTCACATGACTGTGGCTGTGGTGGGTGGCCTGACATTTTACAATGGCCATGATAATTTTGTTAAGGGACCATTATAAGTCAAGAACTACCTGGAATGTTTTACTTCAAAACGGCATTTCACTGCCTTACGTACTTTTAGCAGAATTCCCTTTTGTTATTCCTTTTAAATGAGAAACCTGCAAACAAAAATCTGAAGAATGGTCCTTTAAATCAAGGGTTGGCGACTTTATGACTTGTGGACTTCAACTCCCAGAATTCCTCAGCCAGCAATGCCGTCAGTCATAAAGCCGTCACAGTTGAGACCCCCTGCTTTAAATAGCGCAGAGATAAGGAAGTATGGAATCTGTACAAGTAGAAAATTATACAAGAGGAATAAATCATAAGCAACTTAAGTATGTACCAAACTTTCAAAAATATTTACAGAATGCTTGAGTAGGAAAACAAAATGCCAATGTATTAAAATACTAATTTAGAGAAGCAAATATAAATGTGAGCGTGCTTAGTAACAGCGTTCCAACAGCGTTGCTGAGGATGGAAAGATTCAAGTAGCTTTTTAGCTTCTATGATGTAGTAGATAAAATGTTTGTCAGGGATAATTCTCAAAAAGTAAAGCAAAGAATGCAATATGAATGGTTAATATGAAAAACTGAATACATAAATATATATATTTCGAGTTGACTGAAAGCCAGAATTGAAGAAGGGGGGAGCAAGCAAGGTAACTTGGGATTCCTCAAATTAGATAAATCTTTTCTCCTGGCATGAAAGAAGAAAGTAGATACCCCAGCCCAATAGAGTGAATCAAGTAAAATGGAACAAGTATGTTGCAAGCACTTTTTAAAAAAAATCATTTGAAAAATGTGAAAACTTGGTATGACTGGGTTTTAAGCAAATTATGGAAGCAAGCCATACAAATGGATATGGATTGGAAAATCTTACATTTTAAATGTTACATTCGGTCTACAAATGCATGAATGATTTATATGGTAAGATTTTTTTATATAAAGAAAACATGACGTTTATTGGATGAGAGAGAGATTCTGTAGGTTTTTAAAACTGTTCTGGCGTGCGATGATTCTTGCATAATGTACTCAGGTATATTTTTATACTTCTCAAGGGTGATCTTCTAACCACGGGCCCCATTCCCCTTCCTAGACTCTCCAGATTCTGTATTATTGGAACTGCAGCTTGTTAGCCTGAAACAATTAGGCTTCGAATAGAAAATATTACAGCTTTACAGAAATATAGCTCAGCATATTGTTGTAAGGCTTTTTATTCATATTTTCTACCACAATCGAGTTTTTTTCTAAATACATGTACAAACACAATAACTTCAAAAAAGGGGGAGGTATAAAAGTCATTTTCACTAGGTTCAGTCATATGCAACCATACTATGGAGATTGGGAAAGAAAATAAATTAATGTTTCATGAACTTCCCTGCTCTGTTAAATGTTTTCTTCTACTGTACTTAAAAAAAATGTGCCACCAGCATTTGAAGTGTGCCTCGTGTTTGTGGCCACAGAATTGCCACAAAGCAAAAAATGTGATTTTATGGACTTTGTTGGAAAGATTACGCATTTTTGGATCACTGTAGAATTAAATTTGAACCTGGGTAATAAATAGCGAGATTTTGATTTTCCTCCCCCTTCTCTAACAAGGAAATCCTTCTGGTCAGGAATCCGCCTCTTACTTGAGTCTCAAAAGCATTTCCACCATGGACTGTTACAAAATTAAGACCTCTCTTAAGATGGGAGAAGGGCACGATGTGACTCTTCTGTTGTTATTTTTATTTATTCATTTTATTTATTAAATTTATTGCTGCCCATCGTACTATTGAGAGCAAATCTAGGTGACAACTATTTCTTTCTCATCCTGCCTTTCTATCTCCTGAGCCTGGTGCCTTCATCACTAAACCTGTCCCCAAAACCATTGCAAGTCTTGAAAATGTAAGCCTGAGCAGAACTGATCTCAGAATAAGCACACACCTCAACACAAAGCCATAGGGTTGGAGTCATTTTAGCCTTTGTGAGAACCTTTCCACACTATCATGTCCAACAAACAATAGTTTAAAGCTTGACATTGCATGAAGTGAGACTTTTGAACCTGCATGGCCCCAATATACATCCATACTCTATCCAACTCATTTAGAGGTTGCTGGAAAAGCACCAACAGCTGGGAAAATCCTATCCCCCCCCAAAAAAAATCCTGTGCAGACGCTGCAGATATTTGTAGACAGTCGCTACAGTTGCCCGATTTCATTTGGCCACAGGGATGAAGGTGGAAGTTGCTCCCACTTGGAACAGACCCATTTTCAAACCACAGATAAGGCAGGGCTGGGAGAAGACCACTCCCCTCGTGTCTTAGCCAGCCTTCCTGCCTTTCCCTTGACTAAACAATTTGTTAGGCACCACTACTGAGCAAACTTCAACTACAGGGGTTGTACAGAGCAAATATTTGGGCTGCATATTTGAAAATCCCAACCTATATTACAAAATAAATCATGCACTACAAAATAAGAGAAAAAGGAAAATTTTTAAAGCTTATTTAATCAACTCTAGGGCTGATTATCAGTATATGAATATTTAATTACTACCCTGCTGGGGCGAAAAAAGCTGTCAACCCGAATAACTAATTTAAGGCTTTCAACCACTTCATAGATAGTTTGGTGAAGTATGTAAATTTGCACATGAATATCTGAGGATTGTTCACACTTTCTTTGACCGACACTTGCCTTGCAGAATTCACTTTGAAAGAGGCACCTCTTCCTGGGCAAGATAAACTGGAGACTGAGCAGAATGTCTGTAAATTCTTACCTTAAAACAATTTATATTTTGAAAAATGTACTGCCCCAATCATCATGCCCAGAAAAGATTTAAATAATTTAATAAATGATGCAGTCCTAATTTTAGTGACAGTAATTTGAGGATGTTTCTCTACTTCTTTCATTTATCAAAAAAAAAAAACCGGACAAGGAAATACATTAACACTTAATTTAAAACAAATACTTAACATAAACTTTCAATTTCCTGGCATCAGAGTGATAAGTCTACTGAAAAATGTCAAAAAGAATAGATGATACAAGGTTTAGAGCAGGTTCGTCTCCATTCTATCCAACTGGTAAAGGGAAGTCCACACAGTTTATCTACTGTCCAGATCCATCTGAATGTGTGGCAGAGTTTTCTGTGCTCAGAGGTTGCACACTGTCTGTGAAGTTGTGAGCATGCTCAAGAAACAAATCTTTCAGTACACTCAGCTCTTTCGTAAGGAGCTTGATTTTGGCCTCCAAGCGTTCATTTTCTTCTTTTAGCTGGTTTACCCTCTGGAGGGTGTCCTGGGCTTTCTGCTTGCTTTTTAAGCGGCTTTTTTTCACCGCCATGTTATTACGTTCCCTGCGCTGGCGGTATTCATCACTGTTTCTATCGACGGAATTCTTTTTGCCCTGCTTACTAGGAGGTGTAGCTTTGCCTCCACCTCCAGGACTAACAGGCACCAGCTGAGGAACTTGTTGCAACCCACTTGTGTGCGCTTGGGTGTAGATGACACTTACTCCATTGGTTTCTGCAGCTGTGTTCTGTTGTGATGTCTTGCTCATTTGGACAAGCTCTTCTGTAGACCCAGGGCGATTTATAAGAAAAGATTATGTTCTGGAATTTCAAGATATTTCTGGAGCAGCTTCCCCGCAGACTGACACACTAAATCTAGAAAGAAAAATAGAGTTTGTTTTTTTCCACAAAATGTATAATGCAACATCCCCTCAATATGGTTTTCCATCAACATCTACACTGGATGCTTGCCCAGGCAAATGTCGTAGGTATTACTTATTGCAGGTATATCTTTTACATTTTCCAGTTACTATATTTGGATTGTAATTCACTCACAGTTGTACCAACTGTATCTTAAATAATGTGCTGTCCGATATAAAATGAACTTTTTACCCAAATGAGGGCCTAGCATTGGTTCATTGTGTGAACCAACCATTAATTCATTATGTGAACCAACATGTTCTGTTGGTGAAACCAACATTAGCTTAAACTGTGACTCAATCATGGGCTGAATACCAACGTAAGATGAATACCAACATCCATTCCAATGCAAAATTATTACCACTCACATTAGGCTGCCATCTTAAACAGATGTAAAAGCATAGGTTTGTGGGTGGGCGCAAAATAAATCAAGGTAGGGCTTCAATGGCTTTAAGTTAAAAGTGGCTACAGGAGGATTAGAAGGCAACACAGCAAGATGAAATGTCAGGTAAAAATTTTCATACACTGTTGCTTCTAATGGCTAGTAAAATCATGGCAAGTCAAGCAAGTTTTCAGTCTGAGTACTTTCTTTTGTTTAAGTATTATTCCAATTTTCTCAGTTTCTAATCATTATATAAATGGATATAATTAAATGTTGAACATAAGAATGATAATGTGAGTTAGAAGTAGGCCTTTAGATCCTATGTGGAGATGGAGCATCTGTTCATCCAGGTCTAGATTATACTCAATGCCTATTTGCCACACCATAAAAAGATTACACAAGCTTTGAATCTTCCTTCTTACAAAACGGGTGCAAATGCTAAGTGTGTGCTATAGCACACACTTTGCACTTGCACCCATTTTGTAAGACAGTGATACTGCAGGGATCCAGGAATGCTATTATATCTTATCTATCTCCCATAAGACCAATTTATTTTTAAAATATTGTTCATAGTCAAAAGTTCCAATACTGTTATTGCACTATTACTCAGAGAAAGAGTAATGGACAAACTTCAGAAATGTTAAGATCTGTTAACTACCTATTATCTCCCTTGAATTACATAAGTTGGGTAGTTAGTAAAAGAGCTTAAGAGGGCCATCTTTACCACTCACAATAAGGCTTTACCTTTCTGAAGTGAACAAATCAGTACTGAATGAGAGATCCTTCTATGAACACACATATATTGGCCTCCAAATGCAAGCATAATCAAAAATCATATGCAAAGCATTTTTTCTGCATTCTAATGTTGCTTAAATTGTTTCAATGGCATTATATTCTGACAGCTATACAGTTGTACAGTGAATATGGTTTTCCTATTGACAACTGCAACTTTATAATCAGAAAATTAACTCTCAAATGTAAATGCTCTTAGTTACAAGCAGTCATGTTAGCTGCTCAATCTCGTTACTGTTCCCCTCTTAGGCAACCTCTCGGCAACATGCTGGGATGCTTTCAGCTATCTCAAAGGGATCCCCAGTGGATAAACGTCTAGCCAGGTCTGCACTGTTTCCAATTTCACAACCTTCTCTTGGCAACTGTACTTACTGTCTAACTTCTACTCTATTTTAAAGATCTTTACCAATTTCTTTCCAGCTAGAATGTCATACAACATAAGAACCATTGGGGGGGGGAAGCAAGAACAAAGCCCTTTGGCCTTCTAAAATCTGAAGTGAAGAATTTTGCCCCCCCCTTTTCAAATAGCCTCAGTTCAACATGTATCCAATATGGCTCCAGTACTATGTCATTAACAGGTAAGAGATGCTGTTAAGGTGAGAGCGATCTAAACTTCAAGCTGTCTTAAGAATTACTTCCTCTAAAACACAGAATGTGATGCAATGTTTAAGGAGAGGGGGGGAGAGAGACACGCACACACACCTCCCTATGCTCAGACATACTGGTCTTTTTAGCATGGAACAGTATTCCCGTGTTGTGGGGAAACAGCATTATAATTATTTAGTAAGTTTATATAACTACCCCTTGCTGACGCTGAATAACATTCACAATTTAAACAAAGCCTTAAAAACCATTAAAGAAACAAATATAAATATAAACAAAACCACAGGGAAATGTCTGTGAGGTTTTGCATATAATACAACAATTTTGCTGGCTCCCTATTTCATGGGATCCCCAAGACTGCTGACAGAAGCCTTAAGAGATTTCCAGAAAATCAGGTCAGGGCCAATCCCACTGGGAAGGGTGGGGGATGAAGGCGATGCAAGCACGACCTCTAACACGTACTTCCCCCTGACCTGATGGGATAGGCAGATGTAAAGTTGGTGACCACTGAACTAGCCTATATCTTACCAACTGCATAATTTGTAGGACTATGCACAATTCACCTTTTCAGAACATTCCATTCCCTCACTGAAACATGTCAATTTAGGGACAATTCTGCAGTTTCAAAAAGTAAATCCTCCAAGCTGGAAGCAGTCTGAGGTACCTTATACATAGCGCTCTGTTCCAAATCTGTTTGGAAAACATTGCATTAGTTTTGTTAAGTTGGCAAAGCCGACAGAGACACTAAATTAAAAATCAAGTGAAGCTTAACTAGGTAGAGTAAAACTAAAACTTGGAAGGAACCTATTCGTAAGCATAAAGGTACAAGTTCAGAAAACAGAAATTCATCTTCCTCAATTTTTACAAGTCCATTTCAGAAGAGCTAAATTTAATCTTGTGCAAATTATATATAGAATAGTTATTATGCTGAAATAAAGCACTTTGTTGTCCTACATTTCTTCATAAACCTTTAACAGAATGCAGACACAGCTTCTTTTCACTCCACCGGTTTGTTTTATCTTTTTATCAGTCTAATAGTAAGCAATTTTGTACACTAATTATCTTAATATACTTGTTGCCTTGATCATGACATTTCCTATACAAATTCTTATAATGTATTTTATGTAAATTTCCATCCTAAATCTTAAGAAAGTTCAAGACTTTCTGTGGTACTCATATCCTACCATTCAGTAACCTTTTTATTCTTAGTTTTCTCTAAAATCTTCAATATAACATGCTTAAAAGGTCCATTTCAATAAATACTTTATATAACTTTCATAGGTTTGCATATCTAGACATGCATCCCTTTTACCTGAATGTTTTAATCATATCCCCCCCCAAAAAAACCTATGCATTTATTTGTCAGCTTGATAGGTTGCTTTTTGTATTACTAACAATAGAATATAAAACACTCCTCTAAATGTTTTACCAGCTATGCAAATCTGGTGATGCCCTAAGTCCATGTGGCAGTCCACATGCGAGACTATCTTCCTGCTTCTACCAAATGCAAAGCAAGGAGTGATTAAAGCTATCTGCATTGTTTCCAGTTGTGCACAGCACAGCACAAAAACACATGAACATTCAAACATGTCATACCCAAAACCCTTTATCCTACATGAAATTATTTCTCTTTCATCTGCTAAAAATATATTAAAAATGTTTACGATGATGCAATGTTGTCATCTATTTGAGTTAACTTTTTAAAATGTGTTTACCTTGTTTGAAGCTTCTCAAACAGCTTACATACCTTCATCTTTCTGTCCTTTACTTAAAACAGGTGGTAAATCTTATCTCTATGATTTGCTACTAAATTTCATCAGCACAATCTGAGGAAATTGTAAGAAAACATTGAGATTACATTTCCATCTTTGCCTTACATGGCAAAGTCCTTATTATGGTAGAGGTAACTATTGTGTCTGCACACATTTCCAGCTGAGGACAACTATCTGGAGAATAGTATGACCCCTGAGAATATAAAAGGCAAGTCTTCATTATAATCAATGACACCAATACCCTTCCCCTAGGTTTTTTTAAATTACTAATTTTAAAATCATGCACAATGAAAAGCACCATATAATGGGGAAGAGATTTAAAATATTACATCACAGTTTTCCACAGCAGTTTCTGAATGTATTGGTTAGCTCTTAACATCTAAAGTGATAATCGTAACTTTTTTTCAGAATCTATTAAAACATTTAAAATTTCCAAATTGAACTCAACTCCTGGGACTTTGTGGGCACATTTCCTTGGCAACAGCACCAAAGTGGTTTGCTATCACTGCCCGCCTTCTGGGATGTTGATTTCTCAGTCGAGTCTACCACCCTGGAATTCCCCATTGGCCTCCCATTCAAACCCTGAGCAGACATAACCTTGCCTAGCTTCTGAGTTTACAATATTTGTTTTTTTACAAACAGTAATATTGTGGCCATCCTGGGTCACTGTAAGAAGTGCTAAAACAGAATGTTTTGGCTGGAAGGGGCATTAAGGCTAACCTTTTTAGAGCAGAAATCCAAATTACAGTATCTCATATAGAAACTGTCTCTTGGAACACATACTACTACTATTTGAGACAATCTGTTTAGCTGACAAAGCTCAAACTGAGGAATTACAATATACATGAAACAGCTTAAATTCCAATGCCAATACATCTTTATTCTGAATATTTTGATTGCTGATCTTTCCAACGCAAGACTAAAACCAGCAGTCATCTATAGTTATGCTCCTAAACATACATATCCTTTGAAGAATTTGTAAAAGTTTATACACAAACGTGAGCAATCAGATAAAGTAATGTAGTTTAACTTTTTAGCATTCCAGAGTAGCACAATCAGTAAACATAGCAATAAAGGAAATGAAATGGTCCCAATTAGTTTCCATGCTTAGTTCTTAATATCAATGATAGCTGGCAGTCTTTCATGATAGTTGTGACTAAGGCCTTTTTTCACATGTTAAAGGTTCCCTACTTCTTGGTAAAAAGTCTTCATCTCCTATATATCCTTTGGCAGTCCAGCATGGACTTCATGTTTTAAGATCTCCCTAAGTGGCTCAATGATGCTGAAGTCAGCAGATTGTGAACAGCCACTCCAAAATCTTCACTTTGTTCTATTGCCGCCACCCAACAGGGGTCAACTTGGCCTTATGACTGTGATCAAGTTGGAAAGTCCAAGCACCCTCCAGGTGCAACGCCCAGGCTGATATATGCAAATTTTCCTCCTGCACTTTATGCTAATATGCTGAATGTATGTTGCCATCAATGTTGATTTAATTCCCTGTGACGCTATAGCTCGCACACCCCAAAACACCAGAGATCCACCTGCATGCTTCTCTTCATGGCCCTTGCTGACTCCTCTTCAAATACGGTGTTTATGGTTGTGACCATAAAATACTATTCTGGTCTTATCATTCCAAATGATTTTATTCCTGAAATTTTGAGGCTTCTTTTAGGAATTGTTCTGGACATTGCAAAGCAGGCTTTGTTCTGGTCAACTCTACCATGCAGTCCAGTTTTGTTCAAACAACTCCTTATCGTGCCTGCTGAAACAGTCACACTACTTTGCTTCAGAGAAGTATTTCAGTAAAACTTGCTTGATTTTTCTTTGCATCCCAACAAATTTTCCTGTCAATTGCGTCTGACATCCTTCTTGGTCTACCTGACCAGGGCTTGGTATAAATAGAACCCTACTTCTCTACTTTCTGATCAGCATTTGAACAGTACTTATTGGCATTTTCAAATATCTGGATATAATTTTATATTCTTTCTCCTGATTTATAACTACTTTTGAACTACTTTTGCTCACAGATCCCTTGACAGTTCTTTCACTTTCGCCACTGTTGTTACATTCCCAAACCCCCAAATCTTTAACCTTAAACTGCCTACCGTGGATCTCACTCCATACCTAAGAGGTCTGTAAGGGGGCGTGCATAAGCGCACCAGCGTGCCTACCATCCCTGTCCTACTGTCCCCATTTATTCGTACTCTTTTATTATGCATATGCCTATACCTGTCTATACCTACATGTTTATATAGTATGTTCCTACGTATACTTGTTTTTCTCATATATGCTTGACTAAATAAAATAAATATCCTGAAAACTCGTTTGGTTTTTCCACTGGAAGCAGCCCATTTCCTTAACTACAAGTAGACCTCAATTTAAGACTACAACTGACCCCAAAATTTATGTTTGCCCCCATTTTATGACTTTTCTTGCCACCTTGGTTAAGTTATTAAATTAGCAAAATGGTTGTTCGGTGAAATCTGGCACCCTCATTGGTTTTGCTTGTCAAAAGGTCACAAAAAGGGGATTCCATGACACACACACACACACACACACACCCAGACACTGCAACCATCATAAATATGAGTCAGTTGTCAAGCATCTGAATGTAAACCAAACAACCATGGGGGGGGGGGAATGCTGCAACGATCATAAGTGTGAAAAATGAACAAGGTCACTTTTTTCAGTGCTGTTATAGCTTCAAATAGTCACTAAGTGAACTGCTGTAAGTTGAGAGCTACCTGTTGAATAGAATAGAACTTTATTGTAACTTTGAATGTACACTAATCTGGATACATTAAAATGAAATTATGTTGCATTCAGCTCTCAAGAGGAAACCGCCTCCAATATACTCTAGTTAAAACATGATAAAATGTCTTGCTTCCAGCCAACATAAATTCAACGTAGCATGGTCTAATCCAGAGGTTTTCAAACTAGGGTCCATGGACCCCTTGGGGCCCGTGGAAGTTGCCAGGGGGTCCACAGACCAAGAAAAATGTGGAAAAAAGGAATATACATGAATTGTCGATTAGTAATTCATTGAATTTGTGGGAATGGGACCTTCCATGTAGCAACGGCATGTTTTGGGGTCCACAGCTTGAAAAAGGTTGAAAACCTCTGGTCTAACCAAAAGGCAGAATGGCCATAGCAATGGCTCATAAAGAAATAATAATAATAACCCTCCAGCGCCGGTCAGGAGCCCCTTTTCCCTTTTGGTCACTAAGCAGGCTGTTGTAAGTCGAGAACGGCCTGTTATTCCCCTTCCAACTGAAACTAATAAAACGCCGGCTGCTGACCCGAAACTTCCTTCAAGCCAGGCAGCGGCTGTGTAAGGTTTGCCAATCACAAAGCGGCAGACAGGACAGCGCTCCGGAGGGCCAGCCTCATTGCCTAGAGCAGAGGTGTCCAACCTGGGTCCCTGTAAGGCTTGTGGACTTCAACTCCCAGAATTCCTCAGCCAGCAG
>JANHFO010001193.1:0-12605 GCA_032468095.1 Pareas carinatus | reverse complement strand
CCAATTGGAGCGACGGGACAATTTGTGGGGAAGAGCACTGGGGAAGAGCCAACTGGGGGCGGGGGGGGGGTGCGCTGGCATAAAGTGAGTGTGGCCAGGCCACTGTACCCAATTGTCATAGATCCCTGCATGCTCCCATTTTGCAATATTCATTCCAGGGCAGAAGTGACCGATGGACTGTTCTGCTACTGTGCTATGTTACAATGCAATGACTTTCTTTTAAATATGATCTTCCAGCAGGCTGCTTCCCTATTTGTTAAACTAAGTGATCTGAATCGTACAACATAATGTATTTTAAAATTCAACCTATTTGTATAAAGCAATTAGGAAACTGACAGAAACAACATTTTCTCATCCTTTTTACTCTCCCCCACTTTTTTTGGCCCAGGATCTTGCTCTTATTATATTCTACAATATCCGTATGTGTCTCATGTACATTCCTTTAATGGGATTCAAGACCTTCATGGCATACTACTGGCTTTCCAGGTAGGAACTGCAGAGAATTCTCAACTGCACTGCAGTTGCTGGTGCATACACTTGGTGTATGAAATGTGTGCTCAGAATGGGGGAGATTTTATATGCTTTATGTGCTTCATTTCCCCTATGATCATGCCAGTCTGAAGAAGGGCAACTACTACAATGTCTGAGTCATGAATTACAAGAAAAAATGGTTAGGTCCTTGATCTGATTTGCAATATATTGCAAACATTATATGACCATGGCACTGTAATATCTTAATGCAACACCAATCACAGTAGAAGGCAGAAACTAATAAGATCCAAGCCCAATTAATACTTGCATGAGAGACCGCCAGGAAATATCAGGCCTGAATATTAGTGTAGAAAATTTTTTAAAAAGTTTCTAAAGTATTTAAAAAAGTGTTTTAGAAGAAGGCAGTGGGAAACCACATCTATATTCCCTCACCTTGCAAGGCACCTTTATGTTCATGGAGTCATCAGGAGTCAAAGTTACCTAGAGGGGACTTTACATTCTCCCTTTTTTTTTAAAAAAAACCTGCCTTTTAGCATCATCATAAATGCCTTCCTCGGTAAGAAATACAATAAGTTATTCCCTCACCTTTAGTTACTTGCCTTGCACTGGAAGATAAACACTGAAAAAAGTGGTGGATTTTGTAAAGGCAAAGTCAATAGATAAAATGGAAAGACAAGAGAGGTTTGTCAGTGAAAACAATAATAAAAACTGTAATAACGATAGCAGTGATAAAAAAATTGTAAACATTTTCAAATTATTTTATTTCTCAAAATTATTTATTTCCACAGATTGCTGGAAAGCACATGGTTTCTCTGGGTCTCTCAAATGAATCACATTCCAATGAACATCAGTTACGACCAGAATTTGGACTGGGTCTCTTCCCAGGTGAGAACATTTCGATTTTCTGCTCAGAGGCGCCATCTTTCTTTCACTTAGTCCATTAAAACTTTGGAGCATATGGACTTTGAACTGAGGGCTTTCATGACCACCACTGAAGTATTCTAGTCATCTTAAGCTTTGAGAAAAAACAAGAATATAAGTTTTTGTATGGGTTGGCAGATAGGTATATATAGCAAATAAGTAAACAAAGAGTTGGAGTTGAGCAAGATCCATGTTAAAGGATGTGCTGAGTACATGCAAAATAATAAGTAGCAGACAGTTCCAATTAAAATGTATTCACAGTATTATTGCCTTGGATGTAACATGTAACCTCAGCCCAGCTACCAATGAATGTAAGCAGTTCAAAGTTCAATTTATGGAAAAAGAAAGCCTCAGTTGTATTTGAATTACACCTTGAAGAGAGGCAGAGGGAGGGGTAAGGGAGAGAGAACATCCTTTAATTAACCATAGGTTACATAAGAAACAGACCTTCTCCTTATCTGTCATCACTTGTCCTAGTGGTCAACAGGCTGTTGGGTGGAAATAGAGAGTACAGTTTTCATTAACATTTTTGAATGGGCTGATATTCACACTTCCCTTTGAATACTGTGCTGGATGTGCCACCTCAAAAACTCTAGGTAGGAATCAGGACAAAACCTCAAATTTATTTCATTCCATTTTTGTGTGTGTTTATTTGTGTGTGGGTGTGGGTGCCTTCATGCCATTTTTGACTCCTGGCAACTGCTTGGATAAGTCCCCACGGTTTTCTTGGTAAGTTGTTTTGTTTTTGTGAAGTAATTTTCCCTTGCCTGCTTCCTAGGGCTGAGGGAAAATGACTGGCCCAAGATCATCCTGCTGGGTTTGTGACTAAAGTAAGACTAGAATTCACAGTTTTCCAATTTCTAGTCTGATGCCTTAAGCACTACCCAAACTGGCTGTCACCTTCATTTCCATTTACTATACTAAAAACTAAAGATAAATGCCTACTTTCCAGTCTTATATTTTAATTTTTTTCTCTTCCTTTTTTCCCTTTTCTTCTTCACTGGCTGTCTCTTTCTCCCTTAGCTCTCAGCAACATGTAATGTTGACCATTCCTGGTTCAATGACTGGTTCACTGGGCACCTGAACTTCCAGATCGAGCATCAGTGAGTATGAGCTGAAGAAGAAGCCAGGCCATAGAAATGTGTGGGCGTGGGAGACCTTCAGGGCAGTCATAGATCACATGGCTGATGTCAAGCAGGGCCACCATGTTTTGGAGCCACCAAACGCTGTGAGATAGTCACCTGACACCATCTTCTCTTCTTGCAGCCTTTTCCCCACCATGCCTCGACACAATTATTACAAGATTGCTCCTCTGGTGAAATCTCTGTGTGCCAAGCATGGTGTTCACTATGAGTGCAAGCCCATCCTCACAGCTTTTGCAGATATATTGCAGTAAGTTCATGGATGAGGGAGGCTCCTTTTGGGAACTGGCTTATCCAGAAAAGGTTGCAGCCAGAAAGAGAACAGAAAAGATTGCCTGGTGAAGATGTCCTCACTGCCATCAATCCCTTTCTCCTTTCTCTTTCTGCAGCCGCCTGAAGGAATACGGGCAAGACTGGCAGGAGGCTTATCTCCATGAATTAGGAGTGGGAGATGTTCAGACAGCAATGGAAGTAAATTAACTTGGTAAGAAAGGATGACTTTTAATTATGGAGAGAATCGGATATTTTCAATGATGAATTGATCCCCTCTCTGTTCCCCTTCTTTAGCAGAGATGAGGATTTGATCAAATCTGTGTATCACCATTTATGAATGGGAGACAACTAGGGGCTGAGTGGAAAATTGTTTTGGTGGACCTCCTGGGATCTCTCACTTTGTGTTGATTGGCAGCAAAAGCAGGAAAAGGGAAACAACACAAAAAGTGTTTTGCTTTAAGTAGGTGGGAACATTGGCAAAGGAGCTGATAAGCTTTCAATTGCTTAATTGGCTTGCCTAATGTTGCTCTCCCTTTCAGATTATGATTAACCACACCTGTCGTATACCCACCCAGGTCATTCCAGTGGGACATCACTACAGTCATTTGGAATTAAAAATAATTATATTTTGCATATCCAATTTTGTGTAATGAGATATCATTATGAAATATTTCTCAATCTAAATTTCTTTAATGAGTCATTTTTCATTTCTTCACAGTGGTACATTGTGTTCTCATGACTACCTGTCCATATTCATTTGAAGAAGTCAAGACTGGTGGAGACTTTCCTCCAACAGATTTTCCATTAGATGTAAAGTCAGGACCATCTTCTTGATGTGATGCTACCAGAAATGGGCTCCCTTTCCTTTCTCCCCCTCTGTTCTGGAGACAAATGTTCTGTTTTCTTACAATTTTGGAAAACTATTTGACAATTCCTGTTGATACTTGAATATTTATAGTATTCAGTACATCTGCTATTTATGTTAAATTTTATTGGACATTGTTTTATTTTGGTTTATAGAGGTTTTTTTATAGCTTCCTGAGCTGGGAAAGCAGAGATAAGTGTATATAAAATGCTGAGGTGAAATCTGAACTTCTGCTTTTGACCTTCTCTTGAGATAATGAAGAAGCAGGAAGAAAACCAGAGACCCTTTGGATAGGTGATGAGTGGTATAAATAAGTAAACAAATAATAAAAATAAATAAAATGGAGGCTTTTATGCCAGCATGCCTAATTCTGTCTTGCTCCATTTGCTAAGATGATCAACAGAGCTGCGTCATTTTGGGGATATTCAACCCTTTATTCCAAATCCTAATCATAGTGGAGAACATACAATCTCCCAAGTGAGGCCTTGCTGACACTCAGAATCCACCTTCAAGGGCATGGTGGCTGGCAGGGACATCCACAATGGGTGGGGCTGGTGTAAAAACAGTAAAGATGATGCTCATGATCATTTGCTCCGATAATTGCTCAGGCTTCAGCACAGTCACTGCTACCATTTTGCCTTTTTTAATCCCATCTTTCCTTGTAGTCACCCCTACTGACAGGGGTTGTTGAGAGCTGTAATTCAACATTATCTGAGAGGTGGGTATGGTCTTCTCAAGTTAATCACCAGTTAGCTTCTCATCTTTTTATTCTGAGGGTAGGTAGTGAGAGGAAGTACAGCAAATTGTCTTTCTTCTTGACTATGGGTTGATCTTGAGCTTTTCTCATCATTGTCAAAACTTATTTTCCTGCCACACAAATTTCTTCTTCCTACATAATTTGTGCTGTTTTAACAGATGAATCCCTTTCTACCGAGGAATGAAACCTGCGAGTGGCTGAATGAAGACAAATTCTATTAAATTATTGGATTTTGCTAATTTTGTTCCATGTTGTACCAAATGTCCTTATCTGGTCAACAGACATGGACAAATCCTTTTCCTTAAAGTGGACTGGAATTGAGAAGGAGGAAACATGCAAAGAAAGCAGTTTTGATTGGCCTTTATGAGGATGCATTTTTCAGAGCTGACTGGGTTTTTTTTAGGGTTTGTTCCTCTCTCACTAGAGTAGTCCTCATTCTTTCCTTTTCCAAGAAGTTTGTACATATGGATACCCAATGCCTCCCTCTCCATATTGTTCTAATGAATGAAAGAAAACCAAGGCACTCTTAGGAAAATGTAATTATTTTTGAGACTATTACTTCCCATTCTTCCTGTTCTGTATCAAACCTTTGTACAGGTACAATAGGTAGTCAATGCAGAAGAGTGTTGTACTAGGACTTGCATCAATCTGTGACTGCTCTGGTGATTTAAATTTTTTGCTATGTACTCAAAGTGAGCCTTTTGCCCATAAAGATTCTGTTATAAAAAGGTCAGGATATGTTCCTAAAAACTGGATCATTGCCTTGAAACCTGTTCTGGGAAAACTGGTAACCTGTTTCATTCCCAAAATCCTAAGAAACCATTTTATATCAAATGTGTTGCTGAATAACTGGTGGGACAAACATACATTCTAACATCTGACAGACCAACCTTACTAAATCAGTTTTATTAATGTTCTTATATCTCCATCTTGTTGTGTGCTTATCCAAGAAAAATTGGAAATAAACAATCATATAGTTTGCAGCAATATTTTTCCTCAGAGTCTCCAACATAGACATCTTTCCAAAGGAGACTGTTTGCAGGAGAGGGGAGAATGAATTAAAATCTTATCACTTTTTCCCAGATTTGTTTCCTTTGATGCTTGTTTACTTCCACAGTTTGCAACAACAGCAATCTGACATCCATCCAACTACTTTTTCTGTACTACTAACCTCTTAAACCTAGAAGGAAATGATCTAGAATCAAAATGATCAATCTCCCATTTTGTCAAATAGACATGATCTAAAGAGTTAATCTTTAAACTGTTTCTTTTTTGAGCACCTTATTGTTCCAAATAAAATACGATTCCTGTAGATTTAAAAAAAATATATCCCTGCTTTCCCCCCACTACATAGAATTACAAAATATGTTGCAGATTGTGGCTCTCTGGGACAAGGGTTGGTTGGAGCATTGTAAGATAGCTTGTGCCTCATCTGAATGAGGCCTGTGGAACCACACAGAGCATGTTGCTTGATTAACTTTCCAGAATCTTCCTAGTTTGACAACAATATCTGGAAAGATTCTGGAAAAGATAATCAAACAATGAATCTGTGAACACCTAGAGGCAAAATCATAACCAGTAGTCAACATGGGTTTGTCAAAAACAGATCATGCCAAACAAGCATTATAACATTCTCTGACAATGTGACCAATTAGTGGGCCAGAGAAATGCTGCGGATATGATTTACTTGGACTTTAGAAAGACATTTGATAAAGTTGTCCAAAATCTACTACTTGATAAGCTAGAGAAATGTGGGTTAGACAGCATCACCACTGAATGGATTTGTAACTGACTGGCCAACCCACTCAACATTTAGTGCTTAATGGAAGTGCATCTACATGGAGGGAGATATGCACTGGGGTACCCCAAGGCTATGTCTTGGGCTCAAATCTTCATCAATGATTTGGATTAGCTAATAGAAGGGGGATTCATCAAAGCTGTACACAACACTAAGCTGGCAGGAATAGCCAGTACTGAGTTGACCAACTTTTTTACAATGAGGAGGACACAAATAAATTGAAAAAAAATCGTAAATAAAAGAAACATTTTATTCATTGCAACAACAATACAGAATATACTATAATATGATAAATGCATAATAAAAACATTTGTAACAATAACATTTTATATTGAAATTATGCCTACATGCCTATTAATTATTATTTAAATGAGCACTTTTCCATTCAATGAATATTTTTTGTCAATGTATCATCTTCTAATAATATATTGGAAATATCTGAGCAAGAAATATCCTTCACATTGAATTTTACGACAAGTGCTGCAGCTAGAGAATCAACATTCAATATCAATTTCTCACTTTTCCAAAAATTATTAGCAATTGAAAAAACCCTTTCAACTACTGCATTAGTTCCATGGCAGCACAATTGAACAAAAATGAATAAATTTTCACATGGAATATGTTCATTTTTGAAATGACTGAATATTTCTACCCATCTTTTATCATTTTCAATGTGTTTATTTCACCATTATATTAATTTTTCAGAATTTAAAAATACATTCATTTTTCTAATATCTTCAAAAAGACAATTGTCGTCTATTTTAATGTCTGGCATTTTTTTAGATAAAAACTCAACACAAGATTCAATATCTGACCAATATACTTGCGATGATGTTATTTCCTGTGATGTTTGTTTCAGACCATTCTTCAATATATTGAAAACATGTTTGGTAAAAATTCTGCACTTCTTTGATAAACTTTTCCATTATGCCTGGATTTGATTCTTCTAAGTATGACAATTTTCTTTTTATAACTAAAGAAAGAAATTTTTCTTTAAATTGAGTTTTATATTGAAGGATAAAGTCATTCAAAATATGTCTAACTTCTGTAGCTGAAATGTGTTCAATCTTTTGAATCGTTTTGTGAAAAATATATGCTTGATTATGTACAGAATACATTAATATCTCAGATATTTCATTATTGAAAAATGATTCCAGGAGTTTAGGACATTTGTCTAAACTTAAAAAATATGAACGGAGAGGCTCAAATAATTGAACACGTTCTGTAGCAGGTGTTAGAGCAAACCATTTAACTTTTGAACATCCTAAAAGTTTTTTGCATTGAACATTCGCTTCTTTACAGAATTGTTTTAAAGTAGCCACACGAACGATAAAATGACTAAAATACAAATAAATTGTAGTTATTATTACTTCTACATCAATTGGCATGGCACATGATGCCATGTTGATTGCATTTGATAAAATATGTGCATTACAACCTATTCCTAGTATTTTCTTTTGGAGTAAATCTTGTAATTTTACATACACATTATTCACCCCTTTGCGTCTTCACCCATCAAAATTTGTGTTTGTGTTGTCAGCTGTTAGTGCAACAATTTTAGATTTCAAATTGTTTTTATTTATTACTCTGTATAGGTGGTTTGACAAAATTTCAGCAGTTTCGACCTCAATGGATTCTAAATTTAAATGTTTTACTTGAATGCCCTTGGTAACATTAAAATATCTTACTAGTCTTGGATAAAATTTAGTTTCATTATGATTGGATGCATCAGATAAAAACATTACAATTACTGCTGTTTCCAAGTCTTCTGTAAGTATTTTGTCACTGTAATTTTTAAATACTGATTTAATAATAGCCTCACATTTTGTCCTGGCACATGAAAATTTAGCATCATGAAATTTTTTCAATAATTTAATTGTACAATCCATACTACAAAAACTTTGATTGTGAATTATGGTATGAAATGCAAATGTTCCCTCCATTACAGCTAACTGTTTTTCATCTTCTGAATAATTTGAAGTTTTAAAAATACTTGTTACTTTACAACTGGAAGCAGATTCATCTGATGATTGCTTTTGTTTCTTGGTGGTCAAGTGTTTCATAATGGCTGCTCTGCAATACAAAATTATACGCTGCAAATATTGCAGAAAACAATGTCATCCTTCTTTGATATGAGGAATGGAAATTCCTTATTCAATTTATTGTTGAAATGGCATTTCCTCTTTTAAACTTGTAAATAAAAGTATACATATTTGGAAGTTATTAAATAGATAATGAATTAATAAAATGTGAATTATTGTGCTCACCTGTGAATGATTGAATATTCATTGAGAAAGAAGTGAGTCTAATGATTGCGTGTGTGCCGTGTCGTGCTTCGGTAAGAAGTAAACAAAGCCACTTGCAGGTAGCGCACTCTCTCAAAACAATTCTCCTCTGCAGAGTGCATGCATCTCATAATCACGTCTCGCCACACTGTACCGAACTTTGATGAATCGTCATGTCAAATACAAATACGTCAAATCACACTCAACGGATCGAATCGGCATTGATTGAATTCGAAGATTTACAGATTGGTCTTCAAATATCAAAAAGGAGGACATGTAGGAGGACACTTTTCGAGAGTGGACAAAACTTACAAAAGAAGGGCTGTCCTCCCTAAAGGAGGACAATTGGTCACCTTAAGATTAGCAACCTCTTCATTCCCTGAGGGTCTTATTGAGGTGGGAAGACTCTGTAGCTCCAGTGTCCCTGAAAGTGATACCAACAGAAGCAGGAGACCTCAATTGAGCAAGCTGTGCAAGAACAGTTGAAAGGAAAAGGTTGAAGCTGAAGCTAAAGCTGATCTACTAAAAGAATAAGGCAGGTAGGGCTCTTCAGGTATATGGAGAGCCACCCACTTTGGAGAAGGAACTCCAGAACCACCCCTACCCTCAAAAGGCAATGGCCAAACACATCTGCATTGTTAGCAGAAAAACCCAGAGAGACAAAAGTATAACATTTAGATGAATTTTGGTGCCAGATGATGGAAAATATATTTTTAGCTACTGTTGTAAGGAAGTCTAGTCATTTAATGGTGCCAGTGCTGGAAAAGAAATGCCTCATTTTACAAGAATGTATTGTACTGAAAGATGGAATGACCTAAAGTTGTAATCATTAAGAAAAATGAAGCACGCTAATTTAAATATTTTAGGACTATATGGTCTTACATGGAGCAGAAAGTGCCACTCTAAATAAGATGAGCATATGTTATGCTAAGTATTCAAGGCAATCATACCAAAAGCTAGAATAACCATGGCACTCAAAGAGGTCACTGATATCAGCCTTTCCTCACCACTGTGTTGAATTGGTCTCCAGCCTTTTTTGCATCGGAAGAAAAATATACCAGTGTGACATGCGTTGTCCCGATTCTTAATCCCTAGCTTGGTTCTGTTGCCTATGCTTCAAGTCACTGCACTTGATATCCCTCTAAAGTAATGAGTGAAACATCCGAACTGATTTTGTATACTGTACATTGTGACTGTTGGATGCTTAAGGGACAACTACAACAATGGTATAGCTTAAGAAGTCTATCTCACTCTTGAACTACACACTGGATGAAAGGTACATGGAGATGGAAAAGATTAGATGGGATGATGATGATGATGATGATGATGATGATGATGATGATGATGATGATGATGATGATGATGATGATGACGACAAACAGACAGGCAGATAGATGATGGATATAGATAATAGATGAGAGATAGACAGACAAACAGACAGACAGGGAGAGAGAGGGAGGGAGAAAGAAGAGAGAATTGTTCTCCTCCCCATGGGAAAGTTTGTGGCTTGGAGGTCTGGTGCAAGTTGAGAAAGGCATGAGAGAAAGAATGTAAATACTGCTGAATTATGGATTTCTAAAAATATAGAGAAGAACCAATCAACCAGCCCTTTGTCAAATTAAGGATTGAAGCAAGATGAGTAAATGATACAAGCAGATGTTGGACTAGAAAAAAACAGCTGTTTGACAAAGTTTAGGGAAGTAGAAGAAAGGAAAGACAGAGCATTAAGTGGAGAAAGATATCAACAAAATTACTAAAGTGTCATTTGAAGGGTTATATTTTTAAAGAGTAACATTTAATGACTGATGCATTACTAGTCCTATATCTTGGAGGCATCTTACCAAGAACCCATTGGGTAAGAGATCATTCATGTTTCATATTTAGAGCCCATCTATTGATGGGACACATAATGTGTATCAAGTTAGAACCCACTGGATCTCATCTCTGTTGCTATATAGGAATTGTCATGGACATGAATGAGTAACCCTTCTAGTCATAAGGATATGATCAGAGGCTTGTCATATCACTAGAAGTGACAGGACTAAATTTGATTTGTGGGGAGGGGGAATTTGGACAAGTTTGTGCTTTGCAGAAACCTAGGGCATGCCTGTTATCCTTTCAATATCTCCCTCATTGGGAATAATAACTCGGGAGAATATCCAGGATTTATAAGGGATGTAAAAAGGACTTGGTGAGCTAATGAATTCATTTGATGCCTTAGAACTCTTCACAGACCCAATGGGTCTGAAAACTCAGCTTCTTATACTCTGAGGGGGCCCAGTTGTAATTCTTGGGTGGCAAAGGCCCTCATATTATATAAATCATTACTACCAGATTACTAATGGTATGTAACAGAAAGTCTTTGACATGCCCTACTTTATTCCAAACCTCACCATAGTTTATTGCTCTGTAAGTATTTCCATTTAATGTTATGCCATACATTCCTATGGGAACGCAGTGCAGACATCTTGCATCAACTTACAGTCACTTTTTGGGCAAAGAATTTTGCTTTTCACTACCTAGTCCTCGACTTGCAACCCCATTTGAGCCCAACATTTCTGTTGCTAAGTGAGATGATTGTTAAGTGAGTTTTGTCCCATTTTAGGACCTGTCTTGCCACTGTTGTTAAATGGAACAGTGCCGTGGTTAAGTTAGTAACACCATTGTTAAGTGAATCGGGCTTCCCTATTGACTTTGCTTGTCAGAAAGTCACAAAAGGTGGTCACATGACCCCGGGGGTCACGGACACCGTCATAAATGCAGACGAGTTGGCAAGTATCTGAGTTTCGATGGCATGCCCTTGGGGGATGCTGCAGCGGTTGTTAAGGGTGAAAAACGGTCCTGAGTCACTTTTATCAGTGCCATGGTAACTTTGAACCGTCACTAAATGAATGATTCTATGTCCAGGAATACAAGTTATTTAAAGAAATCGCAACCAGCCTACTAGAGGTGTACACCAAAAATCACATAGATGTAAAAAAAAATACACTTTGTCCTATTGAGCAAAAGGAAACCTTCAAAAATTCACAGGGCAGAAAAGATCAGCTAGTAATTGAAAACTTGGTCCTTAAACACTCAGAAGAGAAACAAACCGTTTCAATAGCTTGTTTTAAAAGGCACTGGATTCCCACATACAGCAGTTAGAACAGAAAACGCCTAGGAATGCTGATGATTAGAAAACCTGACAGCAAATAATACAAATCTTATTGCCTACAGTGAAAAAAATTGGTGAAGTCAAAATTAGGATTATTCCAAGGTGACTCATTGCCACCTTTCTTATTAATTTTAGCAATAATATCACTTACAGATAATTTGAACAAAGTCAGAGGTGGCTTTCAAGCCTCAAGGCAAAGTCCTAAAATAATCCATACATAGATCTGCTAAAACTATTTGTAAAATCAAAAGCGAAACTTTTAACCTCTACTGAACACTACATTATTCAGTGAGGATGTGGGAATGCAATTAAGTTCACACAACTCTGTGAACTGTTTGTGCAACTCTGATGATTAAAGTAAACAAAATTCTTCAAGTATATAGATTACAGTCATGAATAGAAATATCCTAAGACAGTTGGCACTAGAAGAAATATCACTAGAAGAAGAATTAATGGACCTTGCTGATTATTACACGATCAAGTTAAAAGGAATGGTAGTTCCAATTCTATAAAACTAATATTGAAAATTTTGAAAACAAAATTTAAATTAAATTAAATGCATGTCTAAACAAATTATTAGATACGCTGCAGGTATAACCAATTGGGCATGAGTTGAATTAAATACTGGAAAATAAGGAAATGAAAACCATGCATCATGCTTTTCATCCAAGAAGACAAACTCCATTTTGCCAGAGGTAAAGGTGGCAGGAGATTACTCCAAGTAAAGAAAATAATAGAAAAAGAAAGACATAGCTTGAATGATTATATTGGATACAGTAAGAGACCTAGTAACTCTACTACTGTAGAAATTTCTAAAGAAATGCTGTTGAAGACTACAAAATTCAAAAGAAGATTACGATTAAAGAAACAAAAGCTAAATCAATACTTGGGAATCAGAATCTGTGTGTATGTGTGTAT
>JANHFO010001190.1:216919-233726 GCA_032468095.1 Pareas carinatus | reverse complement strand
CAGGACGGCTGTTTGCTTTGGGGGGAATGGGTCATCCTACCGGAGACCCTCAGGGCTAAGGTCCTAGCCACCCTCCATGACGGCCACCCAAGTATAACCCAGATGAAGGCTTTAGCCCGGGGCTACCTATGGTGGCCGGGGATGGATGAGCAAATCCAGGCCTGGGTGGACGGATGCGGCCCCTGCCAGGAGTCCAGGCCAGCATTGCCCAGGGCACTCCCACTGAAATGGGAAGAGCCCGCGGGAACCGTGGTCGCGCATCCACATGGATTTCGCGGGGTCCTTCCACGGAGTGACCTTTTTTGGTAATCGTGGACACTTACTCCCGTTGGTTAGAGGTCCGGCTCATGCAGTCGACCACGTCTGAGGCTGTTATCCAGGTCTTAAACACCGTTTTTGCCACACATGGGCTTCTGGACATTTTAGTCTCCGATAACGGCCCTCAGTTCACCTCGGGGCTCCTGGAGCAATATCTGGGGGATAGGGGGATCCGGCATGCCCTCATAGCTCTCTATAACCCGGCGGCTAATGGAATGGCCGAACGGGTTGTTAGATCAACTAAGGAAGCCCTCAGCTGCCTAGGCCCTGGCCTGTGGCTTGAACGAATTAATAAATTTCTAGCCTGACAGCACGTCACACCGCATAAGTCCACCGGCCGGAGTTCGGCAGAGATACTCATGGGCCGGAAATTAAGGACGGTCCTGGATCGCCTACACCCCCAGTTCGCCCAGAAACCAGCGGGGGAACTCGACCGGGCGAGGAGACTCTAGGTCGGGGACGCGGCCTATGCAAAATGCTATGACGGCCAAAGCCGCTGGGTTCTCACCCAAGTGGAAAAGATCACGGGCCCCCGGTCGTATGTGGTAGCCTTACCGGACGGAAACCGGTGGCGGCGCCACATCGACCAACTACGGAGAGCCAGGCCATCCGGGGCGGCGCCGATTAACACAGGCCTCAGCCCTAACAGAGATATTCCTCCCCCCATAGACATAGACAACACCGACGACGGGGACTCACCGGATCGCGGGTTAATGAGACCGACTGTCACCGAGGAAGGGTCTTTGGCGCGGGAGGAGGCCACCTCCGAAGTCTCACAGAAACTGCCATCAGCGGATTCGGAGGCTCAGACGGAGACGACCTCCTCCACTGCACCACCAGCGCCGTCTGAAGTGCGCAGGTCCGGCCGGACCGTGCGGTGCCCCGCCTACCTTGATGACTTTGACTGCGGCCCGGCGAAACCATCTAAGGGATAGGGGTGTTGGATTCAGGAATCCCCAGACTTGCCGGAGCCGACACCGGTCGACTCCCCCCCCCACCTTGTGGGTTGCCTTATTTGAGAATATTGTGAGCCTTGTTTTGTGATTGGCCAGCGCGCGGTTAGCGGGCCAAGTATAAAGTTAGCAAGCGCGGGGTTTTGCCGCGTTGGTTCCTCAGTTACCGAATCTGTGAATAAACGTGTTGCATCAAGCCTGACTCTTGCCTCGTGCATCCACGCCACAACAGCAACTGTAGCCTCGACCTCTCCCAGCATTTTTCTAGCCTCCCTTTTTACCAAAATTTTACCCCCTGTCCCCTCTCTGTCTGTCCTTCCACTTCTCTCTCCCCCTCCTCCTCTCTCATTCTCTCTCTCTCTCACTCTCTCTCTCTCTCTCTCTCTCTCTCTCTCTCTCTCTCTCTTTCATTCTCTGTCTCTCTCTGTCTCTCTCTCTCCTAAGCAGAAAGAAATATCATACTTAAATGTGTAATACTCGATAAGCTTCAATTATTTTGTAATAATTAAACTAACTTTAATAATTTTTGTACAATTAAACAACCTTTAAAAATTCTGTTATGGTTAAATAAGCATTTATGATTTTGTTATAATTAAATAAGCTTTTTTAATTTTGTTACATTAAATAGATGCTTTTTACGATATATTAATAAAATGGAAGTTCTTTGATCATTATTTTACAAATGTATGTACCTTTTTAAAAAAAATCATATTGGTGGGCCTCAGGATTTCAAATTATGATGTTGGTGGCTCCCGAGGTTAAAAAGATTGGCGACCACTGCTCCAAACAAAGAAATCAACTCCAGATTACTGAATGTGGTGATTTAAAACTCCTGCTAAGTGACTTAAATCCAAACATTGGGAAACTGATATCACTTCATCAAGCCCATCCATCACATTAAGAATTTACTGAACAGTGAAGTAATTACTAAATTTTACTGAGGGACCCCTCCCCATCTGCCAGTTTGGCCCATCAAACCAGGTCTAGGGGCTCTGGCCTGAGCTGCAATAGAAGTAACAAATGGGCTTCTCGGAAACCACCTGGCTCTTCGAAGCAACCAACAGCCAACAGCTCCCCCCCTCACACACTCCACCAGCACCCTGATTGCGCCACTTAAGAGGCTTGACCTACTGTTTCAGCGGCTGGCATGTTGCTGCTGCAGGAACTGCACGCTGCGCTCCAGGTTGGCGGCCATGCGACATGAGGAGCTAGCAGGTGGCCCAGTGGCAGGAAGCCTGAGCCCTGCATGTTCTGCTACCACCCCCCGGGGCGCATCGTGGAAAGCTGAACAGGCGTCACTTGTGTTTTGCTTGCTTGCTCGGAAGCCTTGCCTGCTTGCTTGGATGCATCCTGCCTGACCCCTTCCCCCTCCGAGGACAGTGCTCCAAACCCAGCCTTCGTGCTGCGCCTTACGCTCCTTACGTGCAGTGAGACTTGTGCCCTTGCACCTTCTGGGCAGCACCCCCTTGCCTCCTAGCGCTCCCCCAAGCCATCCCACTGTCCCCTCAGGGGGGGGTACCGCCCACTTTGGGAACCACTGATATAGAGTATCAAGGAACTAAAAGTGAGCATAAGAACTGTTCCAGATACTAAAGATGTGTTTAAGTTCTAGATCAGTATATAAGATGATATGCTAGGTGAGATTTCTTACTCACCCATTAGCAAATGCAAATGTTGAAGGATTAAAGTTTTCATGATAGTATTTATTTCGAATTTTTCAATTTTAAGGAATTAGGGCCTCATTTTTTTGCCATTTTACAAATATGGCATTTTATATTTAATTGTAGAGATTTTCACTTATGAGTCATGTTAGAGAATAGCAGCTTTATATACAGATGGCTGCTGAACAGAGACACCATTCAGAGACAAATACTGAAATGCTTATGTCATATAGATACAAGTACATGTCTATATACATCTAGGCCACAGAAACATATTTTTCTGACACACATATTTTTGCATAAATAAAAGAAAAATCTCCTCATAAAAATTCCAATATACAACAAGCAGCTAGTATGATATTCTTGGTATTACCACACACATAGAATTTCAGTTTTAGTGTTTTTAAAAACACTAATTTTAGTCCTTATATATGCATCAGAGAAGCCCCAAATAAACCAATACTTCCTGCGTGATAATGGCTTAAGACATCTATCAGAGGGTAATTTGAATGTGCATGAAAAACTAATTTGTGAACATGTGAATGCTCTGTTTCATGTCCTGTCACAGATTTATGATGCATCACAGTGTTTTGTTATCACTACTTCAAAATCACAGGTGGGAGTTTTGTTAAAAAAAATAATGGTCTTGTAGGCTGCTGGGGAGAATGCTGTCCCCTTGCATTATTTTCCTGAACAAAATCACCCTACCTTGAAGAGAGTATTTAACTATCAGTGTGGGAAAATTCAGACTTCCTCAGTGGAGGAAGGAGCAGTCAAAATAAAACTGGGGGCAATTTAGGAATTTGAAAAGGGGCACAGACTTGAGTCCTACATGGAAACTCACCATTTCACAACCTGATGTTCTTCAGTAGTGTTGAATTACTATCCTTATGGTGGCAGGGGATGATGAAGACTATAGTCCAATATACTGTAAGCGAGGGGCACCTGGTTGGGGAAAGCTGTTTCAATTTCAATTTCAATTTTCAGTTTTATTGCATTTATATACCGCCCTTCTCCTGACGGACTCAGGGCGGTGTACAGCCAAATAAAATCACAAACAAAACATCACAGAATAATAACAATACCAAAGTTAAAAAAAACTATTTTAAAATAATTACACAAAGGACATAATTTAAAAAATCCAATGTAAAACCAATTTAAATCCCAATAAAAAACAATTTACAATAATAAAAGGGTGGGGGCTAGGATAGCCCGGCTTGCATAAAAAGATGTGTCTTTAGGGCATGACGGAACACACGGAGGTCAGATATAATACATATCTCAGGGGGGAGGTCATTCCAGAGGGTGGGCGTCGCCACAGAGAAGGCTCTCCCCCTGGAGGTCGACAGCCGACATTGCCTGGCTGACAGCACCCTGAGGAGGCCCTCTCTGTGGGAGCGTACTGGCCAGTGGGAGGTATTTGCTGGTAAAAGGCAGTCCTGTAAGTACCTAGGTCCTAAGCCATGGAGTGCTTTAAAGGTGATGACCAACACCTTGAAGCACACCCAGAAGGCCACCGGGAGCCAGTGCAGCTCGCACAGGAGAGGAGTTACATGGGAGCACCTCCTTGTTCCCACAATCCCCGTGCGGCTGCATTCTGGACCAGTTGGAGCCTCCGGATGCACCCCCAAGGGGAGCCCCATTTAGAGAGCACTACAGTAGTCCAGACAGGAAGTGACGAGAGCCTGAGTGACCATGCGTAAGGAGTATCAAAATATGATAAGGATAATTGTGTGCTTACTGATTTAAAAAAAACTGATTTGAACACTGAACTAATGCAGATAATAATGGAAGACTGAATGTAGGTAAAATTTAATCCATATAAAATGAAGGGGAAACACTTATTTGGAGATACTGAGTCTGGATTCAATTAACCCAATTATCTCAACCTTAAACAAGATTTGTCCAACAAACCAAGAGTTAAGTACGACTGGATTGCTTGGAATATTATTCTACTGTTCAAATTGAATTGTTTTCTATAAGCTTCAGATGAAATATGAGCAGAGCCATTGTGACACAAGAAGCAAGCAGGTTGAGATTCCTACTATACACTATAATGGTGTGTTTTGAAAGAGAGATTCCTTTTCTAACCTGCCAGGCATTCCTTCGGTATTAGTTAAGAAAATAGCCTTCCCACCAGTTCTTAAACATACAACGAGTAACTGGCTGAGAAAGTCCCCACCTTAGAAATCAAAGGGAAAAATTGAATTCTAAAGGAGGGACACATTTCAACTGCTGAGATTTCTGTGCTCTTATCCTGTTCTCTTTTAATGCATCTTAATCAAGAAATTCTGGAGGGCTCTCACTTTCTGTGAAATGGGGTGCTCAAAGGTTTAATATTTCCTTTGTAGCAACCATTAATTCACTTCATAGTTGCATTTTAAACTATTTAAAATAGACTCCAAAGGTATTGCCGGACTTTTGGGTAAAATCATAGACTCGTAGGGCTGGTAGGGAGCTTGGAGGTCTTTTAGTCCAACCCCATGTCCAAGGCAGAAGTCTTTACCAGACAAATGGTTGTCCAATCTTTTCTTGAAAAGCTCCAGCAATGGACCATCCACGATTCCAGGAGGTAAGCTGTTCCCTTTCTTTAATTGCTTTCACTGTCAGGATAAATGTAGCATTTTTATTTTCTCCGCTAGTTGCCTTTTGTTTCTCAGAATAAATTTATATTGGTTCTTCATTTTGAATGCTCTTAGATTTGGGTATTTGAAATACATTTATTTAATATCTTCTATGTACACATTGGCACATGTGTTCTGTTTATGTTTTTTCACTTTCAGGAGCTGATTTTAGGGCATTTAAGCACCAGCCATTGGCCAAGGCTCAGTTTGACCTGGGAGTCTGGCTCCATGGGACAAGAAGCCGCCAGCCAATCTGCAGCTGGCAACAAGGAGCTTTCAGGAGCAGGCTGTCACCATGGCCCCTGCAATTGCTTTGCACACTGCTGCCCCTTATGCCAGTTGTCCAGTGCCCCCCATTGCCCATGCGATGGTGTGCTACCTCCACAGCCTGCCACCAATCACTTGCTGTTGCCCACTGCAGATTGGCTGGTGACTTCTTATCATGTGGAGCCAAACTTCCATATCAAACCATGCCTTCGGCAATGGACCAGGATAAAGGGCTCGCTCGTGACAGAGGGCCAAGGGGCCAATGGCAGTGGAGAATCACTGGAGGAGGGCCAGCAGAGAAAAGCTGCCTCTGAATGGACTGAAGGAGGTGACTGGGGTTGAAGTGGATGTGGCTAATGGTTGGTAAACATTCCATTCTGTTAGGAGCTTGTTAGAATAATACAAGGTGCAATGCCTTTTCTGCTGTGGTAGTCATTGTAAAATAACTTTCCTACGAGTTCCCTTGTGTTTTATTCACAATATCATACTAAGAACTCTCATAGGTCTTTGGGAAGAGCTGATGATTTTGTTCCTCTATGTATTCTGCTATGCTTCATTCTGGGCTTTGTTTTTGTTTTTTGCTTGGATGAATGTTTAACTCTTAGATATACCATATACCAGTTTAGATTGTTGGATGTCTTTAACTGTTGTTGGTTTTGTTTATTTCAGACCTTTCTCATCCTTGCCAAGGATCTAGGTAGCTTACAACTTTATTTAATAGTAAGAATAATTTCATGTTATTTATTTTCCCACATTTGGTAATCAAACACTTTGCCTTTCAATGTGATGTTTCATAGTTAATTCTCATTGGAATTATTGAATCTGAATGTGCTAATCCTTTAAATAAAGCAAACAGGGCAACAATCACTCACCATGTATTATGGGAAATGATTCCCTGAGTGAATTATAGAAGCCTTTCTTTTCCTTGAAGATAATTCTAAATATAATGCAATCCTAAAATTACCCCTTTTCATTTTTATTTACTGTATTCCCATCCCAGCAGATGGAGCTGAATAGAAACTCATGCAAGGAGTCATTTCAACTTCTACCTTACTACATGTTCTGCTGAAGTGTTGTTACTATCCGTAAACTTATTCATCTCACTGGTGGTCTATGGCTTTCTTCCACAAATTAGTGAGTCCAAGATAGCTAGCCTGAAAAGAAGCTGATATATACATAGACTGATTAGATGAATAAAGCCTGGTGCACTGTGGGAATTTAGTTATTTGAAAATATCAGTCATCATAAGAAACTTAACATTTAGGAAAAAAAGAAAGGTAGTAGTTTCCTCAGTAGTTTGAGGAAGGGAAAAACATAATAAACTTGTATATAGAGCATAAATATTGAGAGGATATAGCAAACATATCCACAAATAAGATAATTAAGAATGCCACAAAATTATCTCCAGATGAGGGGAATATATATTACAATACCTCATGAAACACATTGATGCAAAAGAACTCATTCATAGTCATAAACAAAGATATTGTGTATATATAATCTGAGCTGATGACAACTCCCTTCCTAAAGAGGAAAGGAAGATAGATATATACTACAGAAGCATTCCATAAGCACCCCTCACCTAGGTTGTTTATTATTAGCTTGTTTGGCAATTCCTTAATTGGTGTATTATTTGTTTCTTGATTGTTGGTTTGATTTTAATCTTAGTGTTAATCTCTGCTCATCTGGACATTGATGAGCAAAGATTAGACATAAACATAGACACAAACATCTACATACCATTTAACAGAGACAATCAAAAAGCTAAACAGGAAATAGAAACACCTCCTCACCAACAATCAATATACAGATGGGCAGAGATTAACACCAAAATTAACATTAGACCAACAATCAAGAAGCAAAAAATACCCCAATCAAGGAACTGCCAAACAAGTAAACAATAAACAATAGCCAAATCAAGGTACCATCTGACAAGACATCTCACTAAAATATAAAATAAAAGCAAACCCCACTCACATTAATGATGTTACTTAGTTTGGTAATGAAACATCTGCAAGAAAATGATCAAGCTCAGAGAGCACCCTGGACACCACATTTCAACCCTGAGTTACAAATACTATCTTCTATCAGTATTATCAGTACAAATAGTTGTTCTGTAGCCATGTAGTTGTACAAATCCATGGTGCAATCATGCATAAAATGCTGTGCAGAATTCTATAAGTAACAACACTACAAAAAGAATATGGTAGATCTGGGGAAACTATTGAAAATGATATCCAAAAACATCAAGGGCACAAACAGTGAGGTCTTTGATTAGATTTAGAAAATTGAGAAATGGGGGAAGTGATAGAAGGGTATAAATTATGCATGGAGTGTAAAAGGTCTACAGGGGAAATGTTTTTTTTAATATACTACTTTCTTCATTCAAGTGACTTTTCTTCACTCACTAAATCACAGTTATTTTCTCAAATTCTCTACATAACAGACAATATTGGCTATTGAATTCAAAAGAGATTAAGCAAGGATAAATCTCTTATTTCTATTATCAGCAGACAACAAGCATCCTCATACCAGCTGACTCAGGGACACATAAAAAGAGTGCCGCTGTCTTATTTTCCTGCTTGTGAAATTTTCATTACCATCTCATTGGCAGCAGGAATTTTAACTAGATTGGCCTAGCAAACCAACATAATGTTCAGTGCAACACTTATGTTCCAGACTCAAGAGTCAAATTTGGCCAAACTGAAGGCAGAGTATTCAGAAAAAAATTATATGATTGATTGAATAGGTGAAAGTCACTGGCAAATGGCAGGGCATTTTGATGAAGACTGAAGTCATAATATAGGTGGAGTCCATTATGTAAAATAACTTAAAGGAGCAAAAAGAAAAGCAGCAGAAATACTAATAAATATATTAAGACATAGCCTTCTGTAGTTTTTAGTATTTAGATGATCATTTGATGATGACATGGTTACGTGTAGCACAGACATTCTTGCACAAGTTTAATCCAGAGGTTCTTGCACAATAGTGTATATACTTATTTCTGAATATTTATATCCAACCCAGCTCTGCAGGCAAATACCATACTGCTTATCAGACAGAGATTTTAATGTGATTTGAAAGTTGACCACATTTCCACTCATCACAAAATCCTAGGACCAGCCAACGTATAATATGCTGCAAAATTCTACAAAACACAGATCTTTGTCAGTGCTATAACTAGGTCTTTCATATTATCCCAGCTTGCCTCAGATACAGAATGAAGTAAGTGATCCTATATTATGAACATGAACTAGACTAACTGCCACATCTTCCAGTTCTATTCCAGCTGCAGGGGAAAATACCTGGAGCTTTTGAATAAAATTCTGGCAGGAGGTGGAGGGGAGATGCTTCCTGGATGTCTGGAATACTTCACTAGCCTGGCTGCCATGATAGAAAAGTAAAAAGAAGCCTTTTCTCTTCTTTCTACATATGTACATGATGGTAGAGATTTGGGATGAGAGAAAAGTTATCAGCTAACAGCTACTTAGCTGTTACTCTAATTCGGGACCATAACCTCTCTGCAATGTCTCCTCCAGAAATGATGAGGTCAGTCTGTGGAAAAAGCATGTTGAAATTAAAGTGCTTTCAGGATAACTTGTGTATGAATCGGGAATTGGTTTGGAAGATTTCACTGGAACAAGGACTGCTAGGGACATCCTGTAGTATTTCTTAATCGATCACAAATAATTGGGGCATGACAGATTTCCAAGAGAACCCATGAAAATGAGGTATGGAAATTCAGCAGAGCTGTAGACATAGGCACTATACCTGCTGCTGTCTTGAAAGTCCTTTTGCTTTCAAGGTGGAGTGGAGAAAGTCAACATGCAGACATTCATATTCAGAAGTAAACCCAGCCCTGTGTCAGAAGGAATTAGAGTAAGAGAGCCCAGCATTTCACAATTAGTGACTATGATGTAATGGTTGAAATAAGATCCAGTCTATTGTGGTTGAGATGCTGTTCCAGGACTGAGAAGATCCAGTTTTGAGTTCACTCTTAGCCCTGAAATCTTGGTTATTAACTTACTGTTTTGGGGTTGGTTTGTCTCTTGTAGCTTAGAGAGAAATAGATTTCTGGAATCTGGACACCAGAACACTCCTTTTCAGATCTTTGACAAATGTTTATGGAGAGGAGATGAAATAAATTTAACTTGAAGAAGAAATAAAGAGAATGGAGAAGCTGGTGAAGATGAGAAGTTCAAAGGAAGAGAGCTAAAAATACTTACAAGGCAAAAGTAGATCACAAGACAGAAGTAGGAGCAATAAGACACAGAAAAGATTGGCATGACAAAAGTACAAAGAAGGAATGGAAAGGGGGCAGCAGATGTGATTGCATATATTGATTCTGAGATAAAGCAAGGCCAATCCTAAAACAGTGGCCTCAACAATCCCAGAGTATGGATATGAATGGGGAGAGGAAGTGAGATATTCAAGGACAGATTTGCATTGCTAAAAGTTTTCAGCTACCTAAACTCATCTGCTGCTCTGAGCTGCACTGGAGGACTGTGCTTATCTAGTCAGTTTTTATAAAGGGAACAAAATGAGGAAATGGTTTTCTCTGTAGAGAACAGAATCATTGGGGACAAGATGTAACAATGCCTGATATCCCAGATCCAACCTAGAATTCCTTAGGAGTGGGAGTAGGTAGAATTGTGAAAATAAGAAATATTAATGTCAGGGAAATAATAATGGAAAGCTGTAAAATGTTAGTTCTGTTTGATCCTTTCTTAAATAGCCTATTATGGGAAGCATTGCCTATCTCTTATTTTATTAATGCTACAGAACACATACAATATTTGAAACTTTATCAATAATATACTATTTTAAGCCTGCCCTTGGTTACCAATTGGAATATGACCATTGATTTATTTTAAAGTATCCAGAAAATTGCAGGCTAGTTTGTTTACTTCCTTCAGGTTAATTAGTTGGAATGCTAATATAATATCAAATTGTAGAATAATGAGATGTGTGAAAGAAGAATCAGTGCTATTTAACTTTTTTCATGAATGGCCTAGAGTTAGGGTGTATAATGAAATAGCAGAGTTTGCAGGTGACACTAAATTATTTAAAGAGTTAAAACTCAAGCAGGCTGTGAATAACTCCAAAGGAATGTCTACTAACTGGTTGACTGAGTAACAGAGTGACAAGTGAGAGTCAATAGATACATCTGCAGAATAATTCACAATGAAGCAAAGAACCCAACTCCCCAAATATTGGCAATGATTAACAAGGGGCTGTGCTTTGTGGCCAGTTCAATAAAAACATTGTGGGACAACTCTGAATCTATAGTTCATTAGAATTTGGAAATGAAACTGCCAATATCATGACATTATAAAACAAATTGGAATTGAGTTTACACTTGCAATTCTGCAGCAATACAAATAATCTGTTTTCAAGAAGGTTATCATAGAACTGGAAAAGGTGCAGGAAAAAAAATCCTATCGTGGGCTTCTTTGATGAACTTAGAAAGTTACTGCAGGAAACAGGCTAATTGACTGGAAGAACCTTTGGCCTTCTCCAGCAGGACTTCCTTGCTTATATCCTTAGGAACATGGACTTTTCTGAAAACACTGATTTTTCTAATCCTCCTGGTTAATCAGTGTGAGACAACCAGCAGTTACTTTCAATCAACTGAAATTAAAAGGAAGTTGATCCTTAAATCCATCCAGAAAGCTCCAGCTTAAATAATTAAGCGTGTATGGCAGTATTTTGGTAAATTACTACCAAAATTATCAATACAACAGAAGATATCCACAATAGTGACAGTTGTTACAAACACATAAATTAGAGGGGAAATGAACTATTTCAGGGTTTTATTGTTTTCTTTACTTCTGGATTGCTCTTATACTTTGCTGCTCTCTTGTCACCTAGGTTTTGATTTAGCAGTTTACGACTTTCATATTCTCTGTCTTTTGGAGAAAATGTGCATAAAACTGATCTCCACCTGATTGTGGCCTGTACTGAAATGAAATGTGCAAGATACTGACTTTTAAAACCACAGACTGTAAAATTTATCAAATATGAAATCAAACATGCAGGGGCCAGATTAACCAAAAGTCTTCTTTTGTCTAAAGGTTTCACACTTTGCAGTTATTCAGAGGCATACATTTAACAGGATAATGACAACTGGTAAATTAGGATTCATCCCTTAAAGGTCTACAATAACAATGCAAAATTTAAAAACCCAATAATGAATGTAGAAATTGATTCCTCATTTCCTTGTAAGCTATCTATCTATCAATCAATTCCATCAGTTCAAGTTACCTGATTCAGAGTGATATAAGCCTATCTTTATAATGGTTCAAAGTAAAAAGAGCACACCAATATTTTCATTTCAAGTTTATGAATAGTCATTTTACTCTTACAGGGCTAAATTCAGCAGCTCATTGGTGGGGTATACTTTACATAATAGAAAACTTTGTTAAATAGAAGTATGCCCTTATAAAGAAATGTTCTGACCTGCCCCATCTATTTCTTTTATTCACTGATCTAAAACATTTGCCTTGCCATATCTCCCTACAGTGCTTTCATAATATTACAGCAACATTGGCATAATGTCATATTCTGTCATGTGTTGCTTTAGTAATCATGTTGGAATAGCACACATATAGCTCTTGCACAAAGACAAATTTCACCAGGATTTTGGTGCCAGGTTTTTGTTGCTTTTAATGTTTTAATCGGTTGAAATTTATGGTTTTCATATGATTTTGTATGTCCTTGAATTTTTTTATTAGGAATTACCCATAGTTTGTTGAAAGATGGGCAAGTATATAAATGTTTTAAATAAATAAATAAATTTAGCATGACTTTGAACAGGGATTTTTAGACTTTACAGTACCATGACTTTTCTAAAATTATCAACTAATTTGTGAATCCCCGTGAATAAATTCATAATTACATTGGGGTTTGGGATGAGCAAGTTTGACATTTATTAAAAGATATGTAAAATTCATAGTATTTTCTTGAGCTACATTTATTTTGGCTGCGCTGTGCCACTGCCTATAGGCTGGTCATATTTAGTTTTTTACTTACTATTTTTTCCCATTTAGAAGGATGAAAAATTTAATAACCTTCACTAAATCATACACATACACTTCTTTTTTTTTAAATAAGCATCCACAAGTCATTTATTTTACCTTAAAATAAAGGCAGGCCAAGTACAGATACTGTACATTAATCTGGCGTGCAGGTGATTCCAGGGAGATCATTCAAGTCCGATCTGTGAATTTCTTGGGGCGATCTACTCGATGGTTTGCCCCTCAGATGGTTAGATGTAGAGCGAGCTGTCTGTGGGACCCACGTACCTCACTCCACATCCCCAGGCCGCCGAAACTGAAGAGTTTGCCCAGCCCCTCCCATCACTGTCCCAGGTAGAACTGGTCTGCACCGAAGCCACCGAGCGTGATGCTCAAGGCCAAGTCTGTTGACCATTTGTAACCTCCAGTCCAGTTGCAATAGAGCAACTTGGGGAAAGTACGATTTCCTAGACAATGGATGTGGTCTCTCACGGTGCAGTTGGCTGTGTAGCATTCCCGCGGGCATGAGACCGTCTTGCAGTTGGTAGGAGTGGAACAAAGGTAGCTTGAGGGTGGCAGTTGCCAGCAAAACTGGCAGGTCATGTTGATCAAGAAAACTGAGGATGGTCATTTTGGTCAACACAATAGACCTGGGGTTTGACTTCACATTCAAACGTAACCTGTTTGCCATAGATGCAAGAGTAGTTTGTTTTGCAGGTCATACATTTTGGAGGCATCCGACTACAAATCCCATTACCTGGTTCACGTAGGCTGGAATTGAGGTCCCCTCTGGCACCTGGGATGCTCAAAGGGACCCCCGCGATTTTTGAGAGCGAGGCCTGTGAGTGAGAATGCTCCAAGCTCAGCGACCACCGGCTAGAGAGGACGGAGAGCTGCGAGAGGAAAATGGCCGCGCAGCAGAGCCGCTTCAGCGCCCGCAGCGCAGCCAGCCCTGCCGTCGCCATCTTGACCTCTCACATCCGGGGACTGCCCACATACACTTCTATAGAGGCACAGATGTACTACCATATGCCATGCTGGAAGTCATGAGCCAATGGAAGACCAACTGTCAGTCACATCATTGCTGTGATTGGAGGATGATTTGGACAGATGGCTTAGACCTTTGAGTTTACCCATTTCTCAAAATTCACTCTAGACTTTATTCCTGGCTTCCCCAAGCAAAGCAAGACTGGATTGACAGAATTCCCACTTTGCTTGTACTAACACAACTCACATCAGATTTTACCCCTCACTTTGTCCCACTGAATGGCAGCAAGTTTGAACAGTGCTCCAACTTTGCCTGATCAAACCTGATCAGCTTAAAAAAGTAATCTCCCTCTCAAAACATGCAATTTACAGTTTGCAAACATTTAATTTAAAACATTCTTCCCTCTGAGGGTTCCAGATTTTGCCTATTGATAGCAATAGCAACAGCACTTAGACTTATATCCCGCTTCATAGTGCTTTACAGCCTTCTCTAAGCGGTTTACAGAGTCAGCATATTGCCCCCAACAATCTGGGTCCTCATTTTACCTAGGGAAGAGTGAGTCAACCTTGAGCTGGTCAGAATGAAACTCTGGCTGTCAGTAGAAGCAGCCTGCAATACTGCATGCTAACCACTGCGCCACCAGGATTTGGTGGTGGGATCTTGATAGCAAAATTTTCACTAAACTCCAGGCTTAATTTCTAACCTGAATGTAACCATGGGTAATTTGCATGGCTTGAATGCCATCACAGTGCATGTCACTATCTCATGTACTCTTAGCGCTCAGTAAGCACTGAGTTATGTACACTTTGACAAATTAGTAAAGTTCAGGGGATATAGCTGATCTCACTATTTCATCAATGCTGGCCCCATTTATTCAAAAAAATTGTACACACACACATTACTGGGCACCAATTAGGAATACCAGCTGGGGTTACAGAAATTCTACATGTTAACTTTTCATTCTAACTTTCTGTCATAGAGTTAATGATCTAGTCCGGCCACTCTTTTCACTCTGTTTTGTATTTCCCTTGCAGTCATGTGTGAAGACATCTGGAGACAGTGGTAATGGGAAGCTAATCTTCCACTTTCTCATCTATGTTGACTTTGATCATGGAAGGGATACTGTCAAATATAGTTGCTTCAAAACAAACTCATAAAACTGTATTAAAATTTTATCAGTAAACATTTTATCATCTTTAGCTGTCATTTTAGACACAGGTCAAGTGTATTGTGAATGTAATAACTTTATTTGTAACAATAAGATGTAGAGATATATTTTGCGGTTCAGTGTTAATTATCTTATTTTGTTTATGCTGGCCTAATGAATGCCACATGCAGAGTCTGCAGTGCAGACCAGTGACAACTGTCACTATTGTGAGATGGACAGCCATTGATTACATGCCATCAAGTCAAAGTGACTCTTAGCACCCTCATAGACAGATTTTTTTCCCCTGATCTCTCCCTTACTAAATAAACAACTTGTCCATAAATAAACACATTATCCATCATACAACCTGCAACTTTCATTTGTTATTGTGATGGTGATTTGTCCAGCATTTCTTAAGCCACTGACAGGCTAAGATGACATCTTTCTATGTTTTAATGATATTTAAGTTTTTTCTCTCCGGTAGAATAGAGCGATTTTATACAGGTGTCTTGCTGCTAAACGAGAGTAACCAGTGAGTCGATCCCTGTTTTCTACCTCAGTTGAACAATTTGAAGGGAAGGAAGGATTTTTTTTTTTTGCTTTTTTGCTGGAACATACAGCAGACAATAAAACTGAAATGCTCGGCACCAGGCTTTGCCCGCCTCTCTACCGCGCGCACCTGTACCAAACATGTGTTGGCTGAATTCACACGCGTGGCTTCAACCCCCGTCGATGCGTAGATTGCCTCCTACTGTAGTAGAGCGTTTGGCGGCGAGTCCGACGCTTGGTTCCTTTGGATGACATGTTGGTCTCTTTCTGTTTCGGGGACGGGTGGGGGAGAAGGTGCTCCTGATCCGCCGCCTCTCGCCCCCGTCCTCCTTGCCTCTCTCTTCGCGCCCCCCCCCCGGCGCAGGACTGCAATCTCAGTCGAACATAGAGGGGAGGGCTCGCTTTGGCTCCTCTCTCTCTCTCTGTGTGTGTGTGTGTGTGTGTGTGCGCGCGTGAGGGTGAGTGTACGAGGGCGGGCGCGGAGCCGCGGTCCGCCTGTCCCAGGGGGCGGCGCGGGGAAGCGCGGCGGCCAATCCGCCAGTTGGGCTGGTTGGGGAGCGTCGAGAGGGAAGCAGGCGGACGCCCGGGAGCCAGAGGCGGATCAGCTCGGCGGCACCTGTGGCGGCTCGAGTCGAGTTTCTTGGGCAAGTCGCTGGGTTGCTGGCTGGGTGATGCCACCGCCCGGGCAGGAGCGGGGAGTGCCTGTGCTGGGCGCGCGCTGCAGAACCCTCTACCCCTTCTCCGGGGAGCGCCACCGACACGGACTGCGCTTCGCCGCGGGGGAGCTGCTCACCGTCCTCCAGACGGGGCCCGACGGGGGCTGGTGGGAAGGGGAGACGGCCGAAGGGCTGCGGGGCTCGTTACCGGCCAGCTACGTCCAGCTCATTGAGGTGAGAGGCGCGGGGAAAGAACGAGGGTGGGGGGGGGGGCGTCGGTCGTTGGCGGGCTCACCTTTGGCTGGCCCGCGGGTGGGTCTTGGTTGCATCCACAGTGCTCCAAAGCCTCTTTGAGGAGAGCCTGTCGCGGGGAGCCGCGAGGCTCTCACCCCCCTTCCCCGCTGTCAATTGAAGTCTGGCGAAGTTTGCTCCCTGCCTTCGGTAGGGGTGCAGCCGCCGCCGCCGCCGCCGTCGTGTCGGTGCGGGGCCCTTCTGGGTCGGTTTGCATGCTACGATTGGGAAACACTCGGGGCGGTTCTGTCAGCTGCAGCCGAGCAGGCATCCCTTGCGGAGAGGGGTGGTTGCTTTTTTTCCTTGTCTTTTCTTTTGTGGGCGCGCTCGGAAGTGC
>JANHFO010001190.1:190302-201000 GCA_032468095.1 Pareas carinatus | reverse complement strand
AATATAAAAAGTTAGTGATCAACGGATTTGAAACCAAAGTGGTAAAGAACGTGTTAAAAATGGTTAATAAATGTTATGTAATGTCACATGTCAAAACATTTGTCACAAACCATGGGACGATTTTATTGAATGGCAACCGGTTAGATAATAGCCAGTGCCAGTGATACTATAGGTTTGAGAAGGCCCTGAGCGTTACTCTCATTGCCCCTTTTAGGTGTGTATTTTCTTTTCTTTTTTCTATTTTTTTCTCCTATGCTCTATCCTTGTTGATTAGCTTCATCACAGGCAACTTTCCTTTTTCCTTTCTGGTTTTAGCTGAATGTGCCCAATGTCTTTGTCTTTTAAGTGTATGTTGGAGTAAAGAATAGGATGGATGAACAGGATTAAAACCCTGATTCTTTAAAAGCCTTTTGGCACTGAGTTTGGAAGCTGTCTGAGCTGGAGAACTATGGACTTTTAGTCGTCCAGCTCTAAGCAGCAGTGTTGCTTAAGCGTTTTTATTCCTGAAGCAAAGCATTATCCACTGTGCAAGTGCAGAATATAAAATGCAGATGATTCTGCTTAGTTGATAATAATACAGTGTATTACTGCTTCATTTTACCTTTATCTTAAAAGACTTCTCAGTTTTCATATTGAGTGACCATATAGAAATGTGGATTATAAGAATGTTTGTATAAATCTAAGCTTGCCTGGATCATCCTAAGTGCTGTTTCTGTTAGTTTTGTATGCTGTTAAATATTCTTTCCATCAAAGTAGTTTGCAATTTTTTGTAAAACAAGACCAGTAAAAAAGATACAAATTTCCAAAATGCCTTCATTTTGTTTTTGAATGCAAATAATCCTTGCGTTTATTTATATATTTGTTTATTTTTTCACATTTATATTTCACATTATATATTTCACATTTTCAACCACAATTGAGTCTGGCAATTTTGTCATTAAGTGAAGCGATAAGTAAGTGAAACTATAGCTGTGCTTACAATATTACTTTAGCTTTTCTTTGTTTCGCAGATCTGCAAAGGTTGTAAATGTCAGTGTTAGTTGTAAAGTTTCTTTTTCATCACTGTTGTAGCTCAGTCTGTTGTTTTCTGAGGCAGTCACTAAACAAGATCTACCTGTACAACTTTCAAACCAAGAAATATTTTACTGTTGCTTTAGTGGACTCTGTGAATTCTACTCCATCTTTGCCACATATTTTTTGCTTGGGGAAAAAAAAGTGTATTTCCATCCCTAGTATGTGCGTATAGTTTCCTAGTATGTACATATAGATAGATCCACCAATTATACGATTCTATTTGAAGTGAAATGCAGAAAAAGAGTAAGATGTATTGAGCAATAGAAATTGAAGGTAAGAAAGACTTCTGTGGAAAAAATGGAGAACTGAACTCAGTTCTTCTAAAAGTAGAACTTGATGACCATAGCAGAATGAAGTGCTGGAGAGGAGTTGAAATCACTCAGAAGTGCTCTAGAAGGAGACCATAAGGCAGTGGTGTCCAGCAGGTTTAGAGCTCTGGGAGATAAGAAAAAGTTATCTTTGCTCATACCATGGTTTTGGCACCTTTAAGAACACTGTGCTTACATAATTACTTTTCTAATGACTTTTGGAAATGACTTGTTAACTACTTTTCAGCCTTTAGGAACCTTTGATTGATACATTTTACAACAGTGGCTGAGTTTCCTTCAATTTTTAGCAAAATAATTTTTAAATACAAGTTGCAGACTTAAAAAAAATTGGTGGGGGAGGGAATAAAAGCAAATAGATGATTAGAATGTTGATTTTGGAAAGTTACAAATGGACTAAGCATCCAGATGGATTTGAAATAGGAGTTTGGAAATTAATGATAAGAATCCTTCTTGTGAGAAAATGCTTTTGTTCTGAGTTCTTAAAAAAAAGTAGGACTAGACTTTGAAGGTTGGACACTAGAAGGAACCAGAAGGAACTAAGTATTATAATTGCTGTAAAAGAGAAGAATATTTAAATTTGACTTAATAAAGAATGGAGCAAAGTACTTTAACATTGAATGTATTGAAAGATACTTGTGGACAGTGGACCCAGAAGACAATTTTAAATGCATCTGCCATTATATATAGAATGTGTTTTTAAGATGTTAGAGAAGAGGAACACGTTTTACTGGGCAAGACAGAGATAGATCTTTAAAGTGATTTTTAAAATGACAGGTTACAAGAATGATATGGAAAAATATGCTGCACTTGATATACGAACAAAGCTGGGTGATGTCTTAATAATTACTTTTTCATTTTTCTTTTTATTCATTTACTTTTAGTTCATATTAGCTTTTATCTTTTTAGCTGTAATGTTTAACAAAATTACTATAAAAAAAGAAATCGACAGGATATCATCATCACACTTTTCTATCCTTGAAAATTATTGTTGTTCATGTCTTTTTATATGCCAGTTCATGCGTTGCCTCTTGTTCTTTATGTAGATGATAGTAAGCTTTTAACAAATATAATCATAATATTTCATAGGATATGCTTGTCCCCATAGCTTGATGCCTATTTCTCATAGCAGTGCAATCAGATTTTCATTATTCAATGAGAAGCAGTTACTTATTTTCAGTGTGTAGTTGAAAATTCTTTACTGTTAATGGGAGAGAAAGGAGCCATTGTATGAAATTCATTACATTGTCTGAATATGAGATTCATTATTGTTTTTCAATAGTCTCCTGTCACCAATTCTATTCACTTTAGGCATCACAAAGGAGGTCTAAACTGGTGATAAAAATGTAAATTTCCCTTTGTCATTTCAGCAAGAGTTCACTTGTATATTGATATGTTTTCCATTATTCTTGAAATAGTCCCTGACTATGGAATCACTGTTTAAATGATAACTAAGTGGTAGTGTAGTTTATTTAGTATTGCATAAAGATATTTTACTGTAATTCTGTATTGTAACAGCAGTGAACATACAAGTTTATGGAGGTCTGTAATAATGCTAATTATTAACAAATAATTTTATTATAAGATAGCAATTGAATAAATATAGCATCGTTAGTAAGAAAAGCTTTGTTCATACAAAGATATTAAACTGAGATGGCCCAAGGTTTTTGCCCAATCATGCAACTCCTATAAATAGATCATAACATACAGAATCCTAGCACAATAACAGTGTTTGGATGTCATTTTTATGGCCTTTTTCTTCATTAGGTACATTTTAAAGATGTGTATTAGAATCAAGTTATTTTTTTGGCTGCATTTGGAATGCAACAGAAAATGCACTTTACCAAAGGACTAACTTGGTACTTAGCTTTCTTGACATAGCAGGTATAATCATAAGCCAGAGTGAGAACTGGAAGAAGATCTGAGCACAAAAAGACACTTGGTTTACATGTTTCTATATTCTTACATAGGAGTTTAAGTCCACCCAGCTATTGGAATTTATTTTCTAGTTAATATGATTTAAAGATATTCTACTGAAAATATTCTACTGGCTTGGTAGGAATCAAAGTACAAGCAAAGAAAGAGATCATTGCAAGTATCAGAGCATGTAGATTTGGTAAACTTTGATGACTACCTATGAACTCCAGACAGAAATAGTAAGAAAATAGGACTTGATAAAAGACATGATGGTAAGGTGTTTATTGTTTATTTATTTCTAAACATTTCTTGGAGTAGATATCTTTCTTCCTAACATAAAGATAGAGCGGGTATGCATTTTTGATGTGGCTGCCATGTTAAATGCCTTGTAGTGTTTCTATTAGAAGAAAAAGAAATGAAGATCAGATATAAGATATCTGTGGGAAGTAGTGTCATAACACATGGATTATTATCATGTCCCTTATGTTTCCTTTTTTTGCAGGACATTAGCTGCTGTTAACAGACTCAAAAAAGATAATACAAGATAAAAGATAAGATAGTTTTACTAGCTGACATCCTTCAAGCTTTGTCCCTAATTTGTGACTCTTATTTTCCATCTCAGGCTACTGCACAATAGAGCAGCATCTTGAAGATACCTTGATTTTTTTGTGTTTTTCAAGCCAAGAATATTATGGAAAAAAAGCTTTATAGCTAAGGCATGACTTCATAAATATATTTTACAATATTTATGTCTTCGTTTTATTTTACTATTTCATGCATGTCAGACTATTCTTTTAAAGAAACTGATTGTTTACTTTTATAGAATTCATTAAATATCTATATGCTTTAAATTCCCCCCAAAAAAATTCTTTGGAGAACAATATTGGCTATGTTGCTATGGTGCAGTGTGGGGGTGGCTAATTAGACACAGATATATACACAGTCATCTGGTGTCCATGGCAACTATCAGGCAGAAGAAGAAAAACATTACAGAAACTTGATTTTCCCTTTTCTGAATAGTATAGCTCTTACGTGTATTTTGCTTATGAAATTTTGCAGTAATATTATAGAAAAATAATTTCAGTAATTTCACCTTTTAAGAGATGGAAAAGGTTGAGCTTGCATGTACCTTATCACCTCCATCCAAAAATTTAAAAAAGACCTCCAGATTACAATGGAAAGCTCTATAATAGAATGTTTTGTTATAGTTATTATTTGTAGCATGGAGACAAAAAGAGAAGCCAAATGTTGGACTCAGATAAGGCCAATTCATGTGTTTGGTACCTGTGTGCTTTTGACAAAACCCATGTTGTGTCTTTAGTGGTGATCAGCTGAAAACCACTAGAGTCTAGAGTTGATTTCTCTGTTTTTTGCTTTACTGAAACCTTTAGAAGAACCAGCTCTATTGAGCCTGTATTACAACATATCTGAACAGTCCAGAGTAATTAAATTATACCAGGTCACAGGCATCTGTAATCAGCCAATGATAACAATAAGTGTATATATTTTGCCCCTCCCAGTCAAGCTATAGAGTCTGTCATAGTTACAAGTCTAGACATTGCAATGGTTTCTATGTGAATAGAATAACATTTGTCACAATAAGAACGCTCAGATGGTGTGTCTGTTGGTACTGGTGCAATCACCTATTATATAAATATTCTAGGGGTAGCTGCTACTGATGGTAATTCAGTAATTACAATTGACTCTTCAATTAGGTCAGGTACAACTTCTTTATGTATTCATTACCTGGTTAGTATGTAGTCTTCAAACCTTATCAGGAGCAATTTCTATTGTAGATGAAAGAGGTGGCATTATTTGCATAATCTTTCAAATTATGTATTTGCGCTATAGTTCTTTGCTATTGTCCAGTGTTTCAGCCAGATGGTATTAGTCAACTTGTTTCAGCTATTTGTCCCAAGTGCTTCTTTTTTAAATTAGGTTTGAGGAGTTACAATCTTGAATATAAGCTGTGATCTAAGAAAAACATTTCGGTAGTTGATGTCTGATTTGCTATTCCGTGTGCTGCTTTGCAATATGCAAACATGAAATTTGCAAGTTTTAATTCAGTGTGATGTTTTCTCTGGACACTGTTCAAAAAGTGGTCTTGAGACTTTGAACAAAACTTTTAGCCAGAAATTTGTAGCTAGGTAATATGAGAAACTACCTTTAATATATCTAATGAATATTTACACCATACACTAAGTGACTTTTAGATTCAGAAAGGAATCTTTTGAACAGAAATTGAACTATAATTTAAAGAAATGTTTCAGAAAGATTCCTCAATTAGCAATCTGACAATGTGAATGTTATGGAAAAGATAATTTAAAATGATCAAGTAAATAAAAGTCAGTCAATAAAAGAATCAAAGTGACATCATAAATATCTAAACTGCATTTCTAAACTTAGTATATATTTTATCATGATAAAAAAGTCTCTGCTATTGCTTCTGGTTAAAGTGTTGTGTAACCAATTTATGAATGATGTTGAACAATTAATACCCAAGTAGGGCAGATATAAAGAAGCTAAGCTCTTTGCCGCCCGAGTAAGCAGAATTCCGAGCTAGACATAGGTAGGTCTTAAAAAATGATTTCACAGATTCATAACAGTAATAACAGTAGTAATATGTATGTTATGTCAAGGCAGATGGAGTAGGCAACTGTATTCTTTTGAGGAGAGTGTAAGATGAAATGCTTAAGAGAATGAGTTGATATTGTCAGATCTTGTTTTTTCTAATAATATGCTTGCCTTCGTTGCCTCAATGGAAGATATGCAAGTTTTAGGGAGAAAGTAAACAATGCACTACAATAGTTACAGGTATATGGAAAAAACAGTCTTGGAAGGAAACTTCAACCTATTTCAGAAACTGTAGAATAAGCCAGAATGTGGAATAACAGGCATAAGGAATAACAAGCATTAGAGAGGAAAATGTGTGTAAGAGGATGGTGAATACTTTGCTGCTTTGATAGTTTGAAGGTTAAATTCTGTACATAGTGTCCAATGCTGCAAACACATGTCTGTGCCAGCTTCCTAAGCGATCTGTTAAAGGAAAGGCAAGTCAACATGCTCAAAAGATATATGAGGTCATAAGTTTTGTGAATTTTCTGAATAATACAATGCAGTCTTCATTTGGGATCAGGCTGGGGTCAATTGTTGTAAGTATGTTATAAATAAATCTTTCTCTTCCAAGTAGTTTATGGAACTGCATTTTGTGATACTAGTTTCTGTAAATCTTTGTGCTGATATGAACTTTGGATGTGTTCCTTGCTCTTGTTTTCTTCTCCAGTCACTTAAAGCAGAGCTCTGTGAATCAGCCTAGAATAGTAGGAAGAAATGGAGCTTTAAAGCAATGTCTAGTAACTTTAACACAGCTCTAACTTCAGCTAACTGTGCTGATTTTGCAGAATTTCAGAGGAGATTCTTAACATGTCTTTTTTGTTGATCTTACAAAGAAAGGAGCTTCCCCCACACTTCAGTTCCTCAATCTTCCTCTCCCATGTTCCTTCCAGGTTTTCAAAATTTGGCAAACAGTATGCTATAGGTGGAGATCGAAAATAATAGACTGCAATTTGTTGGGTGATTTCAAGTAAATAGTCAGATATGTCAGGCATGAAAGGTCCACATTTGAAGGGCCAATGAAACTGATTTATTGCTAAAGAATCTTTTCTACTAACATTTAGCACCTGCTTGGAATTAAACAAGGGTCAATAGACCTTACATTCAAGATAATCTGACTATGAATCCGTTTGTTTAGCCTAATTCCCAGAATGCCCCAGAACAATTTACTGAAGAACAGCAGGGGAACTTAAATCCATGAAATTTGTATTCCACCTATGCACTAGAATGGTTTCTGTTGGATCTGAAAAAATTAGCGGCCCCAAAGTTTCTTCATTGCTCATTTTGATAAGATACACTAAATATTTGTTCAATATTCAATATGAATATTTTGAATATAGACAGATAATTTTTTTTGCAGTCCTAAATGCTAGTATAGTACAATAATTTGCAAAATTCAAAAGAATTTCCTATAAATACAATCCACAGCACCCAAGGTTTATCTCTGAAATCTTAAGCATACAGTGTTCAAACCAAGTACAGTTTGGGTTTGGGTTTGCCTTTGTCTCCCAACAAGCAATGGCACTGACAGCAACATTAGCCACGTTGTGCAATACATTTGGGTTATGTATGAATAATATGCATAAAAAGCAGGGTCCTTTCCTGGTAAAGCTCAAAGCAGAGTGAAAGTAAAATTGTACAAGTGTTCAGTAGAAGTGGTACTGTAAGATAATACAGATACAGATCTAAGGGCAACTATAAAAAGAAATGTTATTTAATTCATAACTTCTATACACTGTCATCCTCTATACACCTATCACTTCATGACTTTCTTGTAGAGTCCTTCATGCTAATAAGGTTAAAAGGGAAATGAGGAAGTTAACAGAAATCAATAAAAGTTGTGAGAGGAAGTAGAACATTGCTGCTCTAGGGAGGTCCAACTGATCTAAGAGAAAAGCAAACCTGGAAGAAGTGACAATCTACTTCAGTTGTGTTGCCATGAATACTGTTATGTTTGTAATATTCACAAGTGTTTGGAGGTGAGATGATGAGAAGCCCAAGTCAGAAAACAAGTCCTATTTATAGGAGATTATTGCCAAGCATGTATAAGTAGACCTGAAGGTAATGATGCAACTAGAACAAACTGCAAGGAAGTTTTGCCATGAATGGCCCCTCTATTAAAACAGATTTTACAAGGGTACATATAATGTGAGAAACATAAACCAAGTGAAACTCTAAATTATCAGTGTGTGAATAAAGAGTACCAGTTGTATATCTTGAGAATTAATAAACTTAGGTGGCCCAGAATGCCCACCTTAAATCAGATGTGATTATATAATATAGTGTGACATCATGGGTGATGTACTCAATTATAATCCTAAAACTGACCTCAGAACATATTTATGAGAATTAGTGAATATCAGGAATACCAATGTTATATGAGTATGTATGCTTACTACAAATGCAATTAATACTAGGATTTGTTGACCAACTTTATTAAAATAAAATACAAAGTAACAGAACAGAAAAAAATAGGTGGAAAGGAGCAAAGGGAAGAAAATTAAAAAGTGACAAGAAAGAATACAGTATTTCTAATAGGCTCCAGGAATATTATACATGACAGAAATGGAAGTGCCTGCAATTACAGGAAGGTTTTGATGGGATAAATTTAACAGTGTAGAAGATAAGTTAATACGGTTTTGTGAAGGGTTTATGGCAGCATAAATGTAGATTTTGCCTATGGACAATATTAGAACCAAACATAGAGGAGGAAGAAGTGGGATCCAGTCAACCAAGATACTATCAAATAAATGGAATTCTGTGGAACAGAACATAAATTACTGGTGTCAAATATATGTGTTAAACTAAAATAAAATCAAAGAGTAGATGTGCGGGGCAAGAAAAGATCAGTACAAAGGACCGGCTTAGAACACAATTCATATGAAAGAGAACTTGAGAAGCTACATAAAAAGATGTAGAGATATGTAAACACTGAAACAAAAAAAATGTTATCCAATTCTCAAAGTGAAAAAGAACTAATTGGCTTTCAATTCAAGCTGTTATGGTACCCAAGGAAAAATGGAGGATGAAAATGTTGGTCAAGAAGGATGTATTGCAATTAAATGTATGCTTTTAATATGCCAACCCAAAAATTCAGTTAAGAATGTTACATCGAAAAATGTAACAGGAAAGGGAAAGATGCCTTTAAAAAACATCAAAAGAAATCACAATAACATTTACAGCTAGAGTAGAAATAGTCAATAATAACCCCTGAAGGGATCTGATAGAGGAAAATAAAACTAAAAAAATATATAAATACTAGTTTGATACTTTTATAAACATGCTTATAGAATAATAAAAACATCTGTGGGCTGTTAATAAATCCAGGCATCCATTCTATTCGAAAATGATATAAAGCAGACAGAATATTGACTGTCAAATAAGAAGCACAAGACTCAAATGATATATCCAATCCATTGTTTAAAGCTGAAGAGGCAATTATAGTGCTAACAGCTTTATGTTAGCAGTTCTGGAATCCAAAGTTCCATAGAAATCCTGGAGGTTGAAAAACATAGATGTGGGTGTATAGCATGATTGCAGTCATTGTTAATCTACTGTATTTTACTTAAATTTTTCTTCAGGATGCAAAGGATAATAGAGTTGTACATGTAGAGAGAAGTGTGTGATGCATAGGCAGCTTTCGTAAAAGTCAGAGGGACATGAGCTAGTCAACCTAAGGTAAATAGTGAAGAGAACAAGGAAAGAGAAGAAGGAAATTTACCTTTTATCATTGATGACATCAAAGCCTTCAGTTATGTAGAATTGTATATTATGCCCAAATGTGGAATTTATTAAAAACTAATTGTTATACAAGGATGTCTAATTATTCTTCTGAGGAAGATTCACAATGAACAAGTAATTGCTTTAAGAAATGAATTTGAAGAAGGAAAATTGTTCGGAATAGAGAAAAAGGTAAACAACGTATACTGTCCAAATATCTCTTTAACTTATAATAATAACAAGTATAATATTAGAATGGCAGGCTAAAAGAAATGGCATCTGGAATAAAAATGGGAGGTTCAAGCATTAGCAATTGAATATATTTTGATTTTAATGTACACTGCCCAGAGTCAATTGGGAGTTGGGCAGTGTCTTAACCAAATAAATTAAATTAAATTACATATACAATATATATTACAATATATATTACAATACATGCATGTTGTTAAATAAAAGTAAAAACAACTTAGAAAAAAAGTGTTGTGAAAGAAAAAATGGAACGTAAGAAATCCAAGTAAATTAAATATTAAAGTAAAGTAAAGGTATTCCCAATATAGAATTAACATGACAAAGAAGTGAAGTGGTAGTTCTCCCCTTTGGGGGCAAGAACAGATAAAAATGGATGATAGAGAAATAAAGATGATATTAGTTCTAGAGAACAAAATAAGGATAATAGCATTTTCATATTAACAAAATCCAAAATAGTTATTTTCCCCCAGTGTAAGGTATGGCTTTGAAAACTGGTAATGAGAGAAAATGAAAAAAAAGAGATATACCTTTGTACTGGAGGCATTTCCTAAGAGTACCATGGTAAAGTAAAGTTTGGTTGTCTACTTCAGACATGTGATCAATTGGATGATGGACTAGGAAACAAAGGTTATGCTTGGTAAATTTGGGAGAAATAGAAAGGGAAGACATCTAATAAGGTGGTTGGACATGATCAGAGGGATTAATGGAGTGTCCTTGGAAGACCGCCCCGAGTCCTTGGAGAGGGGCGGCATACAAATTAGATTAATAAATAAATTAGATTTATATTTAAGATTTATAC
>JANHFO010001190.1:166992-183619 GCA_032468095.1 Pareas carinatus | reverse complement strand
CCAGGACATTACAACACAAAAGGCCATTATACCAACATCAACTCCAGCAACCAATCAAGAAATAACAACCCAGCCAATCAGCCTAGCATACCAAACCCTCCCACCAGTATTTACAGATACAAGGCAACTCCGATCACACTTCACTCACACTAGCAAGAAGCCAAAAGCACCAGCCTAAAGATGGCAAGTGAGACCTTGCTGAAACGTCGCCAAGATATTCTCAATCTTACATGGGAAAAGAGCCGAACACACCTAGACCTACATACCTACATACATGCATACATACATACATACACACACACATACACACACATAATTATTTATAGCCTACTAAAAATCATTGCCATTTAATACCTTTAACTTTTCTTTCCTTCTCTACCTTCCCTTCCTCTATTTTCCTTCCTTTTCTTTTCCTTTTCTTGCCCTTTTTAACTCCCTCCTATCCCTATCTTTTTCCTCCTTTTCTCTCTCCCTTCCCTTCTTCTTTCCACTTTCTTTCCATTTTCTTCTTTCTCCCTTTTTCCCTCTTTTCCTTTTTCTCCCTCTTTCTTTCTTTTCTCCTTTTCTTTCTCTTCCTTTTCTCCCTTCTCTTTCTCCTCTTTCTTCCCCATCTTTCATTTTCGCCTCCTTATAGTTCTTTTCTTTTTCCTTTCTCTTTCTCTTTCTTTTTCCTCTCTCTTCCATTCTTTCCTTTCCTTTCACTCTTTTGTCTGTTTTCTTTTCCCCTTCTCTTTCTTCTTCCCTTCTTCCTTCTCATTTTTCATTTCTTTCTCCTCTGTCTCCTCCCATTTACCTTCCTTTTTCTTTCCCTTCTCCTTCTACTTTTCCTTTTTCCTTTTCCTTCTTATCCTTTTCTCCTTTCTTTTTTCTTCTTCTCTTTCCTTTTATTTAGAAACCTATATTTTTCCGGCCTAAATCAGTTTTTGGGTATTTTATTATCTATTATTGTAAATAACATTTTTATTGAAGTTATTATGTTTTTGATTTCCGCTCCTTCACTTTATCCTCCAGCCATTTGTAAAATCGTTTCCATCTTTGGTAGAGTTCTGTTCCCTCTCTATCTTTTAGACTCATTGTTGCCAGCATAGCAAATGTCCATTTGACGTTGGAGCATTTCATCCAGAGTATCTTTGGAGGGCTTCATGTTTAGGAAGACCATTGCAGGTCTTTTGATTGATTTTTACTTTGATCCTGTCCAATGTCTTATTCTATTCCACTCTTTCTAGCCATTTAGGCCTTGCACAGTTTAATTGATGGTTCTAGTTCAAAATCTGCTCCATGAAATAATGTGTTGGAGAATATTGTGGAGATAATCATCAGATTCGTGAAAAATTCATGGTTGCTACCCACTGAGTTGCTAGCACTGTTTCTCTAGCATTCTGTCATGTGCAGAAACATTTTGAACAGCAGCTTAAACAAATAAAGAGGATTTTTTGTTATTTGTAGGATTTATCAGAATAGAATTTATTGGCCAAGTGTGTCTGGACACACAAGAAATTTTTCTCCGGTGTACATGCTCAATACTTGCATACAGGTTACAATTGACAAACTGTGAATACAATAATAAGGCTATAATTGACAAACAGTGGTTACAAGCATATAATACATTCATTATCATAAGGTACATTCATCATGTCGTGTACATATTAGGTGCATTTATAATCATAAAGTATATTCATCATGTCATCATGTTATGAAGTGCAATCATCATGTCACAAAGCATTTCATCATGTCACATAGCAAAACATTTATGGCAAACCATGTGACAAAACATATCCATCACGCCATACAATTTTTTTTGTTAGGTTTGGGACAATCTATATTGAATAGTCATAGAATACTAATAATCACTCTACAAGTCAAACTAGAATGCTAAAGGACACAACTATTATATATTTTAAGATGTAAGCAACAGTTATTGTCATACAAATAAGATTCATAGAATAAATAAATAAAATAAAATTGTTAGGATCATAGTGCCCAGATTTGGGCTGCCACTTTCCTACCATTCTTTGGAGTGCAAAAATTCTATACCCATTTATTCAAGCACAAGTATTTTAATTAGATTACATGTTAGAAATAGCTAAACATTCATCTAGTTTTAACATATTTGAAAAATAGCAAGTTGAGGAAGACTGGGTCTTTGGTAAATCCTTGTGATAAAGGCAGTCTTCCAGTACTAACTCAGAGTAGGAGGACAAGTTAAAATGCAAAAAAACAAATTGTTATGGGTGAATAAAACCTGAACTTCACAAAAGACTTTTTATATTATGAAGTGTGTGTTTTAACTTGAATGAACAACAAAGCTTATGTAATGAGTCACTCCTGCACACCACATCAAAATTTCAGACAATGTGCATTACCCCATCAGTCTTGTTTATCCTTTGGTACTGTACATTGGTCACATACCAAACCTCCAGAAATAAAACCCACACAGAAGAGTTCACACACAGCCACAGTTGAAAATGTGATGCATTGTGCATTAGGTGTCACAATTAGTCCAAGTACTTTAAGCAGTCCCATTTTTCCCACTCATAGTTGCTCAGCATTTTGGTATCTGTCTTCATCCTGTTAGAAATATAATTAGAAAGACCCTGAACAAAAGCCAGAAACTAATCCAGGATATTCTTGCCTTAATTGCCAATCAGAAATCTTTGAGAAATAAGGAAAGAAGTTACTGTATGACAAAAGTGTCTTCTGCTTTACTCCTCAGCATCCTACTTCTAAAGTTTTACTTTCTTCAATTCAATCAATGGATCTCCAATTCTTGGAGATTGACTGGACAAGCCCCTGCAGTTTTCTTGACAAGGTTTTTCAGAAGAGGTTTGCCATTGCCTCCTTCCTAGGGCTGAGAGAAAGTGACTGGCCCAAGGTCACCCAGCTGACATTGTACCTAAGGCAGAACTAGAAGTCACAGTCTCTTGGTTCCTAACCTGATATCTTAATTAGTATACCAAACTGGCTTTCTTCTAAACCGATATCAAATAACAATAATTACTAATCCTGTTAAATTTGGCTATTCCCCTTTTAAGTAGCAACACACTGAACAAATTTGGACCTAGTCAGTATTTGAATGGGAGACTACTAGAGTAGCCCAGGATTATAGTCTAATGAAAACCCACTCCCTCCCCACAAAAATCTCAGATTGCAGCAAATACCAGCTTGCTTTTATTTTGTTACTGAGAAAAGTATGTGGATATCTACATGTACTGACCAAAAAGAGTTAGTGTCAACTTGGAGGACTCTGACAAGTTTAATCTTCTTCCCTTTCCTTTTACTCCAGTTGTTCACAATTGTACTGTAAGCTCAAAATTCCCAAGCATTGCAGCTTTTCTCATTCAGTAGAAGGAATTGTTCCATTCCTCTGAACCTTTTGTTTTTCTCTAATGTCTTTTTCAATGTCAACAATCACCTTGCCAACAGATAAAGTTTTGCAGCATGAGAATCTTCAATCTTCAAATTCATAATTCTCTCTTCAAACTACAGTACATATATTATTACTTTTTTATTCTATCACAACAGCCTATTCATGAGCACCAGATGCAAATGCTCAGAATAATAAGAGATTTGTAGTTAACATGAATCTACTGATAAGGAGTAGCTTTACTCTGTGAGTCGCATGTGTTTATACTACTTGCATGTTTAGTAAGTTACATTTTATTTTCTTTAGAGTTTTTTCTTGCTCAAGTTCAGAAATATTATTTATACATGTTGTGAGTATAACAATGAAACATCCAGACAAGGAGAAAGTATTAAGAAATAAGGTGGAGTTCCTGAAAGCATGAAATTCAATAGCTCTATTAATTCTTAGAGTTGTGCAGGACTTTGGCATTGAACAAGTTCTCCAGGAAATGTGTGTGTGCACATGTACACAAGCGAGAAAGCATTTGTGCAGCCTTGTCAGCAACTCCTGATAGTCACTGTATCTTTAAATAAGATCTTGTGGTCCTTAGAAGCAGCATAATCCTGAAAAAATGATGCATCTGCTGTAAAAAAGTTACCATCAGCTGTTTAGGCATATGTCACTGAGTGTTCCAGAGTATTTCTTCTCATTAAAATCTAGAGAACTTCACAACTTTAATAATGCATAATATTCAAGATCTTAAAAATATGTCAACATGCAGATAAACCACATTGTGTTGGTATGAGCATATTCTACTTTCCTAAGAATAGACTTTATATGTGGAATCTTGCCAGAAGTACTACCAAATAATGTATATTTTAAATTTGTTTCTCTCTGTGTGCTGATATCATTAATTTTGGCAGCTTCACTGTTACTATTGATCCAGGAATAAGCTTAGACTATTCCAGCACTGCCCTTTGCAAAAACGTTTCTATTATTAGAGTTGGAGTTTAGAGAAAGCTAGGTAATTAATTAAGCCAAATACTCTTATGAAGCAGGTCATATATTTTTTAGGCTGTTTCTTATAGGCAAACTACATTGGAGTCCTAGGGTTTACGTTGAAAACATATAGAAGCCCCATTGAGTTTGGTGACAGTTATTCTCATATGGGAATAAGATTACAGTTTTTAAGCATTGTAATTAACACACTGTCAGAACAATTCTATGCATCTCTAATTCAGGAATAAGATGTATCAAATTGGTGGCAGTTTCTTCCAGATAAATGTATTTCAACCTTTGTCTGTTATTATTATAGCTGCTTGTACCAGGGATTAGGGTACCACTAGTGACATGAAGATATGGGAGATTCCTTGAAATGTAGCAGCTTAATTCATGAATTTGTGGAATTGTATGTCCTTCTGTGGAGTGTCATAATTATATACATTTAACAATTATAAATGCCTGTGTCTTAATATTATGAACTGCTCTGATAAAATGAGTGGAACTGAAGAAACACCTTCATAATACTAATCTGGCAGCTGAACCCTAGAACCAGGTTTCCAAACCCATGAAATATTTTATCCAGTACTTACTAAATCTTTCTTCTAGAAACTACTAGACTAAGATGAATCCTGAATAGGTTATAGCTTTTTTTGAAACTGTACTTGATTGACAATATTGTCAGTTTCTTCAAGTATATGAGGGTATCCAGAAATTCTGTTTTGCTACCATTATTGACCTTTCCACAAGAAAGGTGTGTCCATTAGTGGGCTACCATATTTTATTATGGGTCAATAGCTGCAATTTATAGTAAGTATATTGTGCAACCTGGAACATGACCTGTATTCCTGCTCATATCTATTAGAAGACCCATGTAATTAAAGCAGTCACTGGAAACCACTTTGCAATTATTTACTGTATGACTTTTAACCATGCTGGCCACTTCAAATCTTGTTTTAAGAGGGTTTATTTATACATTCTATCTATTCTCTAGGAGCTCAAGGCAAGGATCTCTGTTCATTTTAGCCTCAGTGATCCACTGACACATAATAGCAACCCTGATGAAGTAGAGAAAGAAATGGTGGGAAAAATTCAAAGTCATTCAATAGGTTTTCATAGTTGGTCCAAGACTAAAAAATTAACTATTTTAGCACACATACCGTAAAGTATGGTGAAGGGGGACATGATTTGTGCCAGAAACCATGCATACTAGCTAGACAGTTCATATTCATGATATATCACAGCTATAATTCCCATGACTCCCACTAAATGTATTACATCAAAATGTATGAATGCTTAAGCCTGGTACAATCATGTCTAATCCAGACCACTACAAAATAATCCAAAGAGTGAGATGCAGGCTCTAAACTTAGTCAAGCTGGGAACCCTGGATCCTGATCAAGACTTGTTGATTTCCCAGAGAACGCTCAGAGACATAAAACAATTCTTGACTGTTTAATGGGAAGAAACAGGAAGGAATGATTTCAAAGCAAGTTAATAGTTAATTAATTTGGATATAAAGTATGCAAATATATACAAATGTTAATTCTGGGCTGCAAAAATATGAACCGCCAGTGGATGCAACAAAATGATAGAATGTTCTTCATCCTTCTATTGGTATCTAGTGGTTGCCCATTGTTTTACATCCTAGATATGCTAGCTTTATATAAGGGGGGAAATTAATTTTCCTATTAGCTACAATGATGTGTTGCTAACCATTTTTTAAAAAGACATATCCACATGACATTGCTGTCATCTTATCCTGAGCTCACAAAAGGAGCATATTAATTAATTAATTTTTAGATGTTCTAGTTTTAAAATAGTGTTTTCCTCCTTCTTGCCGTATAGTCTACAGCATCACATTGATAATGCTGGGATTTGCCCAGCTCCCCTTGGTCACTTCAGGCTTATCTCCTCTTTGATCCCGAGCCATTTCGTCATGAATAACAGTAGAAGCTTAGCTTTTACAGACCATCTCCCCCCTGTAATGTTTGGATGGTGCTTTCTGGGGCATTACTTGGAGTTATGCAGGTTTCTTATAAACGATTCTTTTGAAAAGTTTACAATTAAAAAATATATATAATTAGACCTATTTTTAAAAAATTGAATTGACTTGGAATGTCTGCATACACGTGGGACTTTGATGCAGTGGTCCACTAGTCAAATCATCATAGGTTGAAATATTCGGTGTTGAAAAAGGTGAGATGGAATGCCATATTCTTTATTTCTCAAATTTAGGGCAGCAGAAATATCTTGGCAGTCTCATTTTTCGCATAATTGCTCAGACGTAAGGCTTGATGCGTTTTGGGGAATGCAGAGAATCTTACTGCCAAGTGTTTCTTCTTCATAGCCATAAGCCACGGAGGTCACAAGCTGTCCCTGGATCATTGGGTTGTTTGCCTACCCATAACTCTGATGCCTATCTATGGTGGATACGTTCATATACCTGGACTGCCTTTATCTTGCAGGCTGGTAAATGTTCACTTTGTGACATTAGTACAATGCTCAATCTATTTCCTGACTGATTTGACCTTCAGTTGCAGATCCTTTGATGTGGAGGAGAGGGAAGAAGTAGGAGGGAGGGAAGGAAATGAGGTGGGTTGCTGTGCATATCTGTGTGAATGTGTGCAAGACATGAGAATGGGAAAGAAATGTGCTAAAGAGTCCAAACCATTCATTTGATACAGCTGCGTATACATAGGAAATAAAAACAAGCAAAATGAATGCTGTTTTAAATGATCACCCTGCATACATCTGTGTAAAAGAGAGAATGTGTGTATATGCAATATATCTAATGTGATTTTCCATCCTGGGAGTGGGAAAAACTAGGTTTAACACTTCATATTCCACACAAAGTACCTCTTTCCCTCTTTGCAGATGAGTCTCTTCTAAGGATAAGGAACGAAGTACTTCCATGTTCTGTTTAAGAGCCTTGGACAAAACTTTCATTACCCTTCCTCAAATTTTAGCAAAACAGTTGCATGTTGGCATGGAAATCAGAAAGAAACAAATAGATTTTGAAAAAGGATATTACAGCCAAAGCTAATTCTTGACTCTAATATAAGTGTCTATAGTTTGCATTGATCATAGATAAGAAATAATTCAAACTTGCAAATACAGTTTTATTTAAATTAAAGGTAATGTTCTTTTTGAAATTGGTTTTTTTTCAAGTGAATTTCACTGGGCAAACTCTGTCTGATCCACTGATTAAATGCTACCTATATACAAACCTGTACCTGTGAAAATCACACCAACCATTGGTTATGGCTAACTCACCAGTTTAACCTTCTAGACTGTTTTCTTTATAGTAGGAACGTTTACAAGCTGTAATAAAAAAGTGTGTCACTTAGAGACAGGCTTGTTAAAGTCCCGAGTCTGGGGCTGAAAGGCAAAGGGAGTAGTTTACTCCCTTCTGTATTTAGAAAAAAACAAACAGATGCCTCATTTAAAAAGGCTGTTTACTTTCTCATCTCAGGTGCCAGCCCTAGACCACATCTGGAACAGTAATTGGTAAATAATGTTCCCTTCTGATAGATAATGCTAGATGGGACGGAAAGTAAAATTGAAGGAAATTCTCAATTGTTATTCTTAAATTGTCCAACATTAAAGTTTTAAAGACATTGCCACTCAGTAAAACTATTACTAAGGCCAAATAAGGGCAATTTATGCTGGCATTTCCCAAAACAAATATTGAAGGGAAAGACGTAATAAAGCTGCGAAGAAAAGCTCAGTGAAAGAAGATTCACATGTCTGAATCAGCTTTAAATTGTTTAAGCCTATTTAAACCTCCTATCAGTAATATAGAGGTTTATCCAATGGGAACTTAATCTTAAGAAAATGTGAATCATAGATCTGAATTGTTTCCACCCGAAGCCAAGCAAGTCAGATGATGTAATGTAATAAAGCTTCTCCCTTATGCATTGTTACTAACAGCCTTACTGCTTCAAAATATTAAGAGTCGATAGCACCTTTAAATCCATGCAGGTTTGTAATTAATTGCAGGATCTATTCTAAGAATTAGATTGGGTATTTGAAGGGTAATTACATTACCCTTTTTCAACCAGGAACTAAAAATACTCCCTGCAGTTTCTGAACTTTTGCTGATTTCTTGAATTTTCTGCCACTGTTTTTCAAATGTAATCACTTCATTTATGGAACCTTGAAACAAGGCCAAGAAGCACTAAAGATGACAGTACTTTCATTTCAGCTTACCTACCAGGCACATTGGAAACATCATTAGTTTGTTTTCATGATCAATCGTCTCCCAGAAATAATATAAAAATGAGTTTTATATTACAATTTTGCCTATACAAAACTGAAAGAAGCTTAGAATTTGTAAAAAAAAAAAACTTATTTGTCAGATCAAGTTAATCATATTACACTAGTGATAGTAATTATGGCAATAATTGGAACTGTATTTTACAGAGGCCCAATGTAGGCAGCAAAACAATATTTTTAGATAATATTGGGCTCTTTATTAAATCTCACTGTAGTCTATCTGTCTGCTGATTTGTTTATTCAATCAGTTTAAGTAGTCACCCAATTGACCTGAAATTTAGGACAGTATGCACAAATAAAGCCACATATAATGCGACATCAGCCGCAGCAAACATTCAAAAGAAATAAAACAAGATAACTTAAATCAATCTGAAAATGATTAAAAAAAACAATAATGGAAGGTACCAAAACTCTGGATCCAGTGTCTGGGGAAAAAAAGTCAGGTCTTAAGAGCCCTTCCAAAAGACAGGTAGGACCAGGGCTAACCTGAATTTCAGGTATAATGCCATTCCTTTGCAGGACAAGTGCAATGACAGAGAAAGAATGTCTTCTAGGTCTTGTCAGATGACATACTGCTTAAGTGACAGCACCTGGAGCATGTCCACTCTGTCAAATTTTATCTGATAGACAGAAGTAATTGCAGAAAAGTGATACCACAGATAAGCAAACCCTGTGCCATAAAAAAGGCCTTATGAGTCACAACTAGCTGTTGAAAATCTATCCGCAAGTGTATGGACAATCATACAGCTTGGAAAATAGCAGTGTTAAATGGGCATTCTTAGGTATGCTTATAACCCTTTGTGGCACTGAATTGCTGATGAGCTGTAGTTTCCAAGGGGTACTCAAGGACAGTTGTATGTCGAGACAGTTGTAGCAATCCAGATGGGCAGTCACTAAGGCACAAGTGACTGTTGGAAGGGTCTCCCAGTTCAAGAAATTATAATTTTCAGCTGTAAATGTTGACAGTTATAAAGCAGGTCACCAGGGTCTGTGTCAGATTTTATGACCTTTTTTGAGGCAGTTATTAAGCAAATGTGACAGTTGTTAAACACACATGGCAGTCATAAAGGTGAACATTAAGCAAACCACTATGGAGCAGTTTTTACTGAAAATTGGAAGTAAATGCCAATGGCAAAAACATCATAAATTGCAATCATATGAGGTGTGTGTGTGCTGCAGATGGCATAAATGTGGCCCAGTTGCTGAGTACCCAAAATGTAGTCACATGATCATGGGGCCAGGAACGGACATCGGAACTTTGAATCTGGATTGCAAGTTCCTTTTTGGGAGTCCATCATAACTTTGAACAATCACTAGAAGTCAGAACTCGAGAACTATCTGTATCGCAGATACTAAAGAAAGGGACACAGATTGCTGTATAACTTCTGGATTAACTAGTTTTTTAAAACCCAAAGATAGATCCTTTTCTCAAGTTTTCTGTTTCAGCTTGGAATACTAAATCCAAATTAAATAGTGCTATCATGGACTATTTTTCTCTAATGTTTGAGAGAAGTGGATGGCTGAAGATATTTTTCAAAGGAAACAGTTTCATTCAATTGTCTTCCAACTCCTATGACAACCATCAGAATCATGTAATACTATGTTAAGAAATGTTCACTGAAATGTTTTACAGATTGTTTGCTTATTTTTGAAATAAATCATAAATCCAGTTGTTAGGACAGGAAAAAGATAGAGAATAGAGGGGAGTGGGAGAAAATTGCAAATGAAAACATGATGGGCTTCACACTTGCATTGCAAACTTTGGTCTGAGACTATGCCCAGAGGAATTTTAAGAGCAAATACTCGACTCGTGTACAGAGGTAATTTTATATTTGAATTTTAAAACGTACACCCAGTACTGAAAATTGATTTATAATCTGAGGTCTGGTGTACAAAGACAAGAAAATAAAAGAGAGGAGATGACTTGTTTATAATTAGAAAGGGAAGGGAAAAAGGAAGGTTCTGAAATGGAATTTGTGTGTGTGTGAAGAGTTCTTGAAAGGAATGTAAGGAACATTGTTTTGTGGAATGGAACAAAATGCATGTTTATTTGGTTTTTTTTTCTGGCAACACACATGAAGATTAATACCTCTTTTCGAGGCCCAGTAGTTCTGGATTTTAAGTTGATGTAATATACTATCCCTTGTTAGCCTGGATTTTCTAGTCTCTTTTTTAAATTCAGTCTTCCAAATATATATAATCACTTGTACATATAACCTTTTATCAATGCTAAATTTTCTAAATGTATGTGATTGATTATGAATATCTATATAACACATCTTGCCAGTTCTCAAGAGTCCCAATAAATAATGCAGCCCTATTTTATACATAATGCAGCCCTATTTCTTATTTGTGATTTTCCCATTGGAAAAATATTTTATTTCTCTGTCAACCTACTGTTACTATGAAGCTACTTCTGAGTTTCATGTGTACACTTAAACCAGTATCCCCAATATTCAGTCTCTAGATCTTCCATTTGTTTCATTGTTCGTCGAACAGTAATTGACAGCCAGGTCATTTATTTATTGAAATCTAATGGAGCTCAACCACAATGACCCATATAATTAATGTAAGCTTAAATGTTAAGTTATGTGCGTGGGGGTCCTTGGTGCTTCCTGAACTTGGTTGTTTTCTTGCAGACATTTTATTATCCAACTAGGTAATATCACCAGTGCTTGCTGATTGTGTATTGCTATTTGTTTGACATCCTTTCCCCAAAGGTGTTTTTCTTATCTTTAGTATAGCAAAGCATACCATAGCACATCTTGTATCTTCAATATCTTATCACTTCTGACTTTACACTTGTGAAAAACTGAACTGGAGGAGAGCCAGATCCACATCGTAAAGATAATCTACCAAATGCTTTTTCTAATAGCCATGCTAGAGGCAGAAGCAGCATGTCCATCTCGGATCATTTTCTGGTACAAAGACTCTGGGTAGATATTAAATACCTCCCCTTCTTCTTTTGTTTTTCCTAAGCAAAAAAAGACAATAATGGTGATAAGTGCTAGTCTGTGCCTTGGCAGTGCAGCTGGGGAACAATTCTTAGTATTCATCCCAGTTTTGAAGCTGGGAAGAGAGGCGATCACCTTGCCATTTGTTGGATGATCTGTATTCATCTCTGAAGCTTCAGACTTTGTTGCTTCTAATAGTGGAGCTTATTAACTTTGCCAACGGGTAGCATTGCTTTGGCAGATGTGGAGAGTGGATTCCCCCCCTGCAAAAATTTGGCTCCTGTTATTTTTGATTTAATTTCTTTGGTGCTTTCTATTATCTAAATATGTATTTATGTGCACATGTGTTAGTTTAAATCTGTTTAGTTGAGGGCATAATATTCTTCTGAAATATATTTTCAAAATCTCTGCCATATATTTTTGTAGGAAAAGTGCCCTTGGCCTTGCTCCGTTGGGTTTTAAATACTTTTATGATCTTCTGCTTGATCTCTTATTACTTTTCCATTATGTATGTTTGTGGGGAGGGGAAGATATAGTTTGTTAGAAGAAAAACCTCTACATGAAAGTACCTTTTCATTGTCATCTACTTTTTCAGGTTATAGATTTTCTGCCATGGGTTCATAGACTTCTTTGCTGGGTCAGTAATTCCAGAGGTATAATGTGAGCTAATAAATGATGTAAATGCAAAGGTATGTAGTACTTTAGTATACTTGACTTGCTTATCCCTTGCCTAATGTTCTGTTATTTGGAGTGATCTGCATGAATGACTTCAGATTGCATTTCAGGTAATACATTGGCCTTGCAATCGCCCAGTAAGTAGACTTACTAGAGGGAGTTCATTCACTCTTGCACAGAAATGTCACTGTTTTCAACTGGGAAACTTTGGAAGGTATTCAGGTACTGCTATAGTATCTGCTTTATTCTGATGTGTGGTTCTCTTCTGTGTTTTTCTCTCTCTTTCCTTTCCCATCTCCCAATTTATCTTTGCTTGCTAGCATGTAAGGTAACCAAGCAGAGAGAAATTTAGGGTGCTTTTGTTTTAATTCCCCTTACCCAGGGAGGAATAAAACTTATGGTTAACCTAGGCAAGGAATGAAAAATTAATGAAAATAATCCCCTTTCCCTGCAAGATATTTTGCTGAGTGATAGAAAGCATGACACTCTTCACCTGCCTAATGTACAATCAATAGTTGGAAAGCAGAGGAACCCACTTTTTGCAGCCCGGTAGCTTCTCATTCCCCCTTCCCTTAGTTCTGACTGTTATCATGACTTATTAGTTTATTTCCTTGCAGCCAAAGTTGATGTTATACTAAGAGCAAGTTCTCCGTTCTCATCAAAAGAAGATGAAAGTGTTGCCTAAATTCATGGTACTGCATAATGATTATTAAGGTGTAAAACTCAGTTCAACTGAAAGTCAAATCCCGTTCTCAGCCATGGAAACACTTAGGACTAGACAAACATTCTGTCAGCCCAACAAGTTTATAAGGATGAGTCAGTTTCTTGTGAGATGAACAGCTATACAAATTATAATAGAGAGACAGGCTTTTGATTTCTACCTACAGCCTGAAACAGTATTACTGCAAGAAGTATACTAAGTGTAATTTTAAGATCGTTTATTTATATAGTGGTATTTTTGCACAATTGGAAGATCCTCATTGAAATCTTATTTTGCGAAGCTATTTTAGATATTTTCTTTTTCCTTTCCTTTTTTTTGAGATGGGGCAATGTTTTTACTTCAAAAGAACTGCACATTCCTAATAAATCTTGTGTCCTTCCTAGTTCTTATGGTTGGTTTATATAAGTTCAAAGCTGAACCTTATACTCTATGGCTTTTCCTGCAAAGGTTTCTATTTCTATTTAATGTATATTTTGAGAAGGATTTTAATGTATACTTTGAGAAGACAAATCTGAAACTCAAAGGGATGATTAATATCTTGTTTTTTTCTTGCTGATATCTACCTCAGTTTCTCATGTCTAAGGGATTCTTTGGATCATAAGCTCTAATCCAGATAAGAAAGTGGAAAAAAATACACCATTGGTCTTTCATTGTGAAATTGATTGTGCGTATTTTCTTTGGTATCAGCCACCCAAGACTCTGCGTAATTTTAGCAACAGCAGTATATCCGCATGCATTTTTTTTAGCATGGTGAGACCTCTCAGTATGAAGACTGTGTAGCTACTTGCCATCCTTCAACTCCCTGAAGAGCTAGGCACTTGGTAAAATTAATAAAAAAGGTTGTCACACCGGTTCATGAATATTGAGCAATGGGACCTTCCTACACTTGTTCAAATAGGGAACACTTATAGGTGTGGTTATGAGTGCAAAAGAACTGTTACTCTTTGTCAACGGCAGAGCAAATTACTAAGAAGTAGTACCATGTATCTGATTCCTTACAATGTATCAGATGAAACAATAGGCTCCATAAAGACAGAAAATGATAACTGAATCAGTAGAATTGGTGTCCGAAATGTTCAGTAAATCATTTTAAAGTATTGTCTTGTGATAGACCCATTTAACCTCTGCTTCGGTGTATTAAAATGACTTGGGAAAAAACTGATAAGGAATAAACATATATTACTTCTGCATATAAACATATAGTCTCACACACACATATGATCATTTGGAAAGATCATAAGGAAAGATGCATAGCTATAGGAAACTGGAAATAGGCTAAGCCTTTAATTGGTTAGGGCATGGGAAGTGTGGGTAAAAGCATAAATGAAAGTCTTTGAAATCTTTGGATTAAGAAGGAGGTGACTTAATAGGCATTTAACTCCCATTCTGCTGTTGAAGAAGTCACAAATTACAATTTTCTAGACATGTGCTGAGTAGAATATCTCTGTTTATTAACTCTGAGGCATATTCCTTCTTAGGTTGCATTGTTTTCTCTCTGAAAGAGTGATGCAAGCTGTAGATAAAGCTTTTGTTTTGCAGCTGGCCTGGGTTGTTGTCTTGTGACTCCTTTCAAGGATTACTGAAAAAAAAGCAGACTATTTTATAGAATCGAAAAGGGCAACAAAGCCCTTTATAGAGCGATATTTCCAATATCATAAGAATGTATCCATAGGAAGACTGGCATACGATTGGCACAGCACCATTCAGTTGGCTGAATAATTCCTGACAGGTCATCAGGGGCCATGTGGCACCATAATGTCATCAAATTCATGACATGCCCTAATACAACTGTTGAAAGACATACAGTCATAGCTATTGTAGCAATCTTTCAGGCTCTGTTGATTGCTTTAGAGGATAAAAGTAAGCTTGGACTTGTTCCCTGATAATGTAAAATTGTTGAGGTGGGCGATCTTTGTTCAGCAAGGAATTCTATCAAAAGGAGAAAAAAATCTCAGTTTGATAGGTAGAAGTTGTTGGTTACTATAACAACAGTAGCATATCTATTTGGGTGCTCACATGTTCCTTGTTCCAGTTTCTAAATATAATCCTAATCTCACATGGTATATCTGGTGCCATGGAAACCAAATGTTCTATAAAGTTGCAAGAAACAACTAAAATTTCAGCTACATGAAAACTAAGGGTGTTGAAGAATGATGTGGACATTGGCACAGTGATGAAAGTATTCTTCACTTCACATTTGAGACCACAAAATATTGGTTGATGGGGAGATTTTATATATATAAAACAATACATCTTTCATGAGCCTTGTGACTTTTCCTGAATCTTTATTGGATTCAATCAACAAAATACATTTACATAGTTGTCCATGTATTGTTCATGTATTGTTTGTAGTTGTCCATGTATTGTTCATGTATTGTTTGTAGCATATTGTATTACAGCATTCATCTCAGTAATTAGACAGATGCCACAATATGTCATAGGTATGCTCCAAGTATTGATCATTTCTGTTATCTAAGTAATAAGCTGCTTTATATTAAATTGGACAGTTGGCTTCCATAGGCCAGTCACAATGCTGACTGTTATTTTTTTCCCATTCTTGCTTGTCTTTCTACTTGGAGATACTGAAGGCTGAACTTTCTGCAAAGAATAGATACTCTAAATCTTGGTCAGCTCATTTTCAGTACCTGAAATTTTGAGATGGAAAGGATTTAGGTCAGCTTGTCCCAGTTTGATTTGCATAATATTTTCAGCATCACTGAAAGATCAACCAACAATCATCTGCATTACACACTGTACTACAAACAAGGAATTGAAAAAGTCAGCGTGTTTTCATGCCAGAATTCTTTGGAAGACAGTAACTGCTGCACTTCATATAATAAAATGTATTAATATGTTTTATGCAGCCAATAAGCACCAACTACCTAGCTCAGACCTAAAGTGTATCTAATCCAATCTATTCCCAGATCCCTGTGGGAAGCCCACAACACGTAATTATAATAGCATCTCCTTGCCATGATCCCTAGTAAGTGGTATTTAGCGGCATTACTGACACTAAATGTGAACATAATTTTTACTGTGCCTGGTAACTATTGATAGCCATACATTTCATGAATTTGTCTAATCCCCCTTTAAAACTTACAGTCATCTCATTTACCATGAATACTCCTAGTTTAGACTGAGACAATCCATGCCCCAATGTTTCAGGGTTTCACAGATATTCCTTTACTTAACCAGAAAAATAGAATTACTATGGGTGAACAGAGAGAGCAGGAACGACTTCCAACTTCCAGCTGTTTCTCTGCTGAAGAACCAGAGGAATAATGATTCCTTGCTTTATTTAATTGAAAGATAGATCAAATACAGTGACTATGAATTATATACACCTTGTTAAAATGCCAATTTTTGGAGATATATAAAAAATCAGACCAAGATTTTTTCCATCTCTAATATAACCCACAAGGTATACAATTCAATTAAAAAACAAAGTGAAATCTTTTAGGGGGGGGGGTAAAAAAAACCCTTAATAATAACATGCTTGCATAAATGTGCACACCCTTAAAGTAATACTTTGTTGAAGCACCTTTTGCTTTTATGACAGCATTCGGTCTTTTTTATTTTTATTTTATTTTTATTTATTTGTTAAAACTTCTATACCGCCCTTCTCCCCGAAGGGACCCAGGGCGGTGTACAGCCATA
>JANHFO010001190.1:99863-117574 GCA_032468095.1 Pareas carinatus | reverse complement strand
TGATGATGATGATGATGATGATGATGATGATGATGATGATGATGATGATGATGATGGTTGTTGTTGTTGTTGTTATTATTATTATTATTATTATTATTAGTCTTAACAAGGTAAATTCATATGGTTGCAAACAAAGCAACATCAAAAGTCTCTAATATTTTAGCTTCTTTTCCTTCATCACTTTGTCTTCTTTCTGATCTTCTTCTTGTTTCTTCTTTTCCATGAAGGAAATGTTACATCACAGATTACAGTAGCATATTAGAAATGATAAAGGGTAATTATTGAACCTCTTCCCAAAGCCTATCAGATCCTTTTGTTATTTTATTATTTGTCCACTGATATGATATAGCTCCTTCCCAAATGTTAATGGAAAGAACTTCACAAGTGATAGTTGAACTGATTTTTGCATTTTCTCTGCATATACTGTCAATACAAAAGCTACATTGACTAGGATATGCATCTTAACTGTTTCTTTTTCCTTTTATTAACATTATTTCAGACAAATGTTCTCTTGGAGAATTTATGTAGTTCTTCATCTCCCAAATGTTTACATTGTGTGCATGCTACAGCAATCTTAAACCAAACACTACAAGCAAAACATTTGTCTAAGCTACTATCTCCATCACAATATGTTCTAGCTCATAGAATTTAGTTATATTTTACCCTGGCTTTTCTCTACAGATATGAATACAGTTTAATACTTACATTCTGGCTTTATTGAGGAAAGTAGACACATTAATATTGTTTGCTCAGGGTAATCAAGCTAGCTACATCATTAAATAGCAATAATGAACCCAAACCTCTCCTGTAAAAAACTAACTGTCCTGTTGCCATTGCTAAATTCTTGGATATATGCAGGGTGTAGTTTCTGTATACCTAGGAAGCACCAGTTTTTAGGAAGCTGCTGTAAGTTATTGAAAGGTTCGTCGTCATGATCCACATTTTGTGAGTTCCCTTGAATATATTGCAAAATAGCAAATTAGAAAGTATGTGCTGCCAACGCAATTACTTGCAAGAAGATGGTGGTTCAGAAAAATTTGCTACTCTAAGCTTTGACTGAGTCAGCAAGTCATATCTTTTAGAACATGAAGAACTTGGTCAAACAGATCTGCTGGCCTTCTACACTGTGTGGGCGCTGAGGCTCTTCTCCTCTCAATCTTCTCTGTCTTTTTCCCAGTGCTGCCAAAAGCAGAGGCCCCACTCACAGCTGAGAATTTAGATTTCCAATATTTGGCAGTATCTTCATTCTTAATACTATCCAGCATATTTTAATGTTTGTAGTTTCAGTGTAGAATAGATTAATTGTGCCTTTGCAACATGAAGCATGTTAAAGATGCTAACGGAATAGAGCCAGAACAATGAGTATTCTGTTTTTAGAAGAAAAAAATTAAGCCCTTTTTTTTCTTCCCATAACTCTTGAAGTAGGTACTTTGAGGGCTTCTGCTAATGTTTAGCCTTTTACAATGTGGCTCAGTCCATAGCAGGTCTTTCACACACCTTTCTTTTTACATTATATTCCTGATGCAACAAAACAAACTTCCTCCCCCTCCTTTCCACTGGATAACTTTATTGAGGTCAGTAGCCTTGAAAATGCAATGGACAACTCAAATTACCAAGGGCAGGAGCTGCTTCTTATGCTCAAAGTGTATGAGATCTGTGACTACTGTAGCATAGAAAAAGGAAAGTGGCAAATGGAGGTTGTGTTAAACAATTAAATGTGGAAATGGATAATTTAATAATAGAGCTATTTCATCCAATAAGGCCAAAATTTAGGATAAATAAGAGAATGTACTTCACGTACCGCATTAAATATGAATTCATTGCTACATGTTATGATTTGTCTTCCAACTTGAATATCTTCCTAAGGTGAATGAACAAATAAAAAAAGATAAAGTTTTCAATTTCTATCAGTCATGTTGACTATTGTGCATTACCTATAATATTAAAAGCAATACATCTCTCAGTGCAAATTGTTGGCTTTACACTGAGAGTGCAATGAAAGTGTGAAGATTTCTCATTCGTTAGTTGTGTGTTTCCTGTAGGTATTTGATATTTTCAGAAACAGAACGCTGAATTCAATAGACCTTTTAATTGATATTTTCACATATGTAGAAAATCACAAAGTTAGCATACAAGAGGAGAAAACTTTGCCTGAATTTGAGTATATTCTCCAAAATTTTGAATCTAACAATCACCTGAGTCACCTGAAATAAACGCATTTCTAAAATAAATGCATGGTTAGAACAGATTCACTGAATAAATAAATTCTGGATCCATTGTTTACGCCTTAAGACTCATTCTCTTTAGCTGAAAAGGCAGATTGAATAGTTACTATATTCTATATCTTCCTTTATGTCTCTGGCACATCTCACATCTTTAAACATTTTGGGAGATGATTGACCCTTGCTTTGAAGATAGTTCTTTGTGTGTGTCTACCTTGGTCTTCATTGTTGTTGTGTAACATGTAGCACTCAATACTCAGCACTCATAGAGTTTATCTGGTCTTGGTGTAAGAATTCAAGTTAATGTTTTTTCTTTTGAATTTGCTGAGAATTATATCTGAATGGTACAGAATTAGATGATTTCTGAGCACATTTCTACATATAGATTATATAGATTTCATATTCACATTAGCAGTAGGTGATTTGAAATGTCAGTCATCAGAGGAGTTTCATGCAATGTTCAAGTGATTTTTTTTTCTTATACCGGCTTTGAAATGCAAGACTCGACCCAGTCAGCCAACTGGAAAGAATGAGGGAAATGGAATATCCTTAGCTAATGTGGTTGGTTCAAAAAAGTTTTGATATTAACCAAAGCAATTTGCTAGTTTGAAAGCTCAGAGAATTTAGGTTTATTACTTAAGTTAGCAATTTATTGAGCATGAAAGTACATTCCCTATAGTCAAAGCTAGTAGCTTTAAAGCAGATCTTTTTTTGTTACTTTTATTCTGCCTTTTTTAAAATACTCAACTCAAAGTTGTGCATTTATCCTATTTTTTCCCCCAACAACAACTCTGTGAGGTGGATTGAGCCAAGAGAAATGTCTGGTTCAAAATCACCCAGCCAATTTCTCCATGCCATGGCAAGTCTAAAAGTCACAGTCTCCTTGATTCTAGGCCAGCACCTTCACCACTACACCAAATTTAATGATTATTTTTAAAAAGAAAACAGGTTTTACAATTCTTTATTATATGGTTCTTTCCAGTAAAATTAGCAATCAGCCCTAATTTTGTTGTAGAACCAACGCTGGCCAGCCGCTTGAGGATTTCTTTTCTGTACATATGAACAACTAAGGTTAACAGTGTTATTTTAAAAAAAAATCCTTTGAGACATTTTAAGATATGAACGTGTGAGCGATTAAAGCATTTCTTGACTCTCACATTCGTGTTCTGGATTAAGGATTGCTAAAAGATATATTTTGCTTTAAAATAAAATTAGGAGAAGCTGATTCACTTATGTAAGGATGCTTTGAAAGGAAAAGAAGAAATTCTGTCCCAGAAATCAGAGAGGCGGAAGAGCACATTGCTCTATTCCAGATTATACCACAGTGCAGATAAGGATGGACTGACAAGATGCTCTAACCTGGGGAACATGACCCCTAAAGAATTGGTTATTACCTTTTGTTTCCTAGATTTTTGTGACTATCGTCTATCATTTTATTACGTGCAATTCAAAACAGAACAATTGGGCTCTGTTCTCGAAGTACTTTTTTGTTGCCCTGTGTATTACTGGGTAACCCAGTGTACATTTATTTCAAGAATAATGGATACAATTAAGGATGCAGCAGGACATGTCCATCATGCTGTTAGATGTTGTGTGTGGTTTGAGATGGAATAACGGAGCAAATGTCAGCTTAAAACATATCGCTGTTGTCTCCTTGATGGAACGTTGCACCCGGTGCTTTCTGTTTACTTCATTTTGTGTCTATCGGTTTTATGCAAGCGATGCTCTGTAAAGCTTTTAGTCTTTTGCAAATATAAGTATAGGAAGCCTGAGGGACAGCTGCATTGAGGTTTTAGCTTCACATGCAAACAGCTATAGCTGAATGAGGCAATTACTTTTGTTCAGTGTTTAATGTTCTTGGAATTGTTCATTTTCACTTGTTTCTATAACAGTTTGCATTTCAGAAGTCCAGATTTTTCCTAATGCTAGCTAGCTATGTTTATTTTGTTTAGGAACTATTTAGGAAGCTGGTTTTTGGGGATTTTTTGTTTTGTTTCTACCAATGCATCAATTTCTGTGCAAATCATTCCACTAATGTAAAGACCATCCTATGCATCCTATGGAGAGATATATCATGACATTGAAACAGTGCAGATTTTAGTTTTGGAAAATGCAAATTACGGTAGATAAGCTTGTGTTAAATGAATTGCTTCCCTGCCTCTGCCTGGGAAATATGTCTTTACCTCTTGTGACTGAGTTCTAAAGTCGTCGGAGAGACACGGAGAATGAAAGATGTCTGAAGCTACATTGTTTATATACACCAACTGTAGAGTATGCATGTGGAGTTTCTGATGACTTAGTACCGATAGAGTCCAGATCCAGAGTCGGCATGCAGTGGAAGGGTTAATTCCAAAGCAAAGCACTGATTGGAAGGGGAGGGCTCACCCTCTTTCGAATGAATTATCTGGCTGTACAGAGCTTGTGTGCTGCTTCAGGATCACAGTGCAGGACTCTCTCATGCAAGAGCTCAGCTGTCAGGCTGTGACACTTCCAGACATGGGAAAAGGCTAACCCAGGAATCAAGCAGAAGGGTCTCTGCTCACAACTGGCTTGCGTGTTCAGCTTTAAACACCACCTCCATACACATTTCCTTGTATAAACAGTTTCTCAACATAACACACCATGTCGGATGTGGAATGCAGTTTTGATGATGCTTCTTGCTTCTCTCCTCAGAGTCCTGGGTCTCCATCCCCTACTCGAAAACAGAATAAGGAGAACACCTTTACGGTAAGTAGAATCCTGGAGTGATAATCACCCATCCAGTTGCTATGGTGATCCAGTCAGCAAGTAGCACTGCAGGCCAGGGTGGAGGGGGGTGAAGGCAGGATTTTGTGTGCTGGGGTCTACCTCAATGTTTTCCAGATGTAAACAGGGTTCTTCCTCTCCTCAGCAGTAGCTGCAATGAAGCCATATTTAAAAGATTGAAGCTAGCAAAAAGCCTGTTACACAGAGATAGGGAAAAAACACACATCAGAAATCAAAAGAGAGAGGATAGGAGACCCTTCTTTGTGCTGGGATTTTTACATTACAGTTGGAGCAATCTTTTATTTCGTTCAAACAATTTATTGCTATTGAAGTCATCTAAAGAATGGATTGTTCCTGTGAACAGTGTACACAATGCAAAAAGTTGACAAGGCTTCGTGAAATCTGTTTTCTGTGGTGACTTACCTTTCAGATTTGAATGAGTATAGAAAAATAATTGTGTGTCTGTGTGTGTGTGTCTGTCTATATACATAGTTATTTTCCTCTAATATACATTCATATATTCATACCAACATACACACTTTAAAGTTGTTTTTCTCACTGTGGATGGCTGAGATGTAAGATTTTGAATTTTGTTTTTTTTAAAAATGAGTATGAACTTATTCTTCATACCACTGTCACTCATAAACATGGATCACATGTACAAAATTTGAATGCAGTGATTAAAAAACTGTAAATGCTTCTGTTGAAGAGTGAGGTCTGGTTTTTGCTACTGACAATAATGGAAAGAAATCAGTTGAAACAACATTGAGGGATCTCAATGATCGAGTGAGAGAGAGAACACCAGGGAACTACTATATGGTGAAATGATTGTTTATATAGGACTTGATGTTCTCTTTTGATATACATTTAATTTTTACAGGTCTGAAATGTAGTTTTAGTGTTTAATCAACTTATATCCTGTAGGATTTACACTGAGTTGTGAAAATGCAGGCTGATTTGGGTTTTTGAGTGCATCCCTATTGTGGAATGATGATATTGGATTTGTTTTGAAGAAGGGCTGCAATAGGATCAGAAGTACTGAATGAACTGCAGATTGCTGCGCTTCTCAACGAAACTGTCAACATTAAAAAACAAATACTTTACACTTATTTCCAACTAAGAGGTTACTCAAACAACAACCCCAAATATTGATAAAGGATGTTGAATCTTATTTGGTTTGCCTTCCCTCTGTTGTTTATTTTGTCAGAGAGGAAAAAAACAAAAACATGTGCTTTAGACAACTTCAGGAATTGTTACCCCAGAATAATTAAGTAAAGTCAACTCAGCAAACTTTACTGAACAGTTCTTTTGAAGTCATTGTTCCTGAAATTACCTGAAGCAATGTCATTTTCTGACAAAGTCAGAATAATCTCAGTCAGTCAGAAATGAAATAAAATTGTACTTTATTGTTGCTATTATATTATTTTTTTCTAATTCCTGAAGTGGATTGATTTTGTGCCTCCAATCCTATAGATTTTCTTCCATTCGTTTCTTAAGTTCCAAACTCAACATTAAGAAGCATAATTTCTAAAAGAAATGTCAGAAATGGTATAGAGTCTCCTGCTTGTGGCAGGGGATTGGACTATAGAAGACCTCCAAGGTCTCTTTCAACTTTGTTAGTCTGGAGGTCTCAGATAGTCACCTCTTATTTCCAGAAACCAGAATTCACAATGTTGATCTTTGTGCTTCAGAATAAAAAATTATTAGATGATCTGGAGTCTTTGAAAAAAGATTTTCAGAGATTATTACTTATAAATAATACAAAATCATGTTTTGGAAGTAGAGGTAGCAGCACTGACCATTACTAGGCTGCTAGTAATGTTTCTCCCCATCCTGTTTCCTTGCGTGTATATCACAATTCAGAACATCTGACTTTGGGCATATCAGCAAGACATGATTTGGCATTAGTATCAGAATAGCCAAATTGTTGCAGTTGTCTCCAGGTAGGTACAAACCATTATTTGGTTTGCAGGTGTTGAAGAAAATCATAGGTTGCAGTAACGTTTGACATCCTATAGGAGGTGGTGCTATCTCCGGATTCATTCCACATAATACTAAAACATGCTATGAAAATAGCCATTTTGTTTATATGGAAAATACAGAGTATTTACCATTTCAGTGTCCCAAACCTGGTGCCCTTTTTTATTCAACCAAATATAATTTAAAACTCTTGGAATTAAATACAACATTAATGAAAGGAAGGCCTTATACCTGCTGGTGCTCAGAGTATGAAAATGGTAAAAAGGAACCAAATTATTTATGTAGTATTGGAGGTGGAACTACACAGTCTCCTACTCGTATGCTAACATGAATCTGTAACAATTGAAATATCTTGATTCTTTCCCAACATTTCTTTCATACAGAAGAGTTTTAACTTTAGGCAAACGTTTCAAAGCAATATCAGTAAAGATCCTTTTTCTCCACGTCCTAATGTGTGAATATTGCAACATAAAATTTATTCTTATTCCCCTTGCATTTTCCTGCAATTCATAGATGTACACCTGCACACCATACATATTCCAAGTAGGAATGCAGCTGTGACTTTCAGCATTTGTTTCTCCAGCAAGATCACAGGAAATTGTGCTTTTGGCACAGGGTCACATTCAACACTGGCACTCTGTTAAAAGGATTTAGTTAGTATTTAAACCATCTGGAAATGCCCCCAAACCACATTATCGCCAAATGATGGTTTGCCATTGAGCAAACACGTCCTTCAGATGCCAACAGGTGTTCATAGAGAAGTTGTGACTGTAAATGAAGTCATTCAATATTTTTTTGGAAGCCTCATGAGAGGAGCTGTGAACTAGAGATTTAGGACAAGATGTTGTCTTTCAGAACATGCTTTGACTACTATTTTTAGATAGTTTTTCTACTGTCCGCTGTGATGCTGTTCCAAGATGAAGGAAGCACTCATTATGATTTTGATCCTCATTTCAGGGATCTTTATGTATTATTCTTTTCCTTCCCCCAAACAGCATAATAACCTTTAAAAAAGAGAGAGGTGAGGGAGAGAGAGAAAGAGAGATAAACAGCTACCATGTTACTTTTTTCTGTGATGTTATTTTTCAGGTGGAGGGCAGGCAATGATTTTTTCATAGGTTCAAAGTTGTAAGAGTAGTCCTGAAATGGACCACTTAATCATTTTGTGTTTATTTCTGCCTGTTGCACTCTGATCAATCTAATTTTCTCAGGGTAGCATTTCTGGCCTGGAAAACATTTTTAAAACCCTAGATGCATAAGCAGTCCCACTACAAGCAGAAACACTTATGCTGAGTATGAAGGACAGAGACGCTTCTTAGATGCTGCCCACATAGCAAATATAGCCTCCATATAAAGATGCAATCCAGAAGTATTTTACATTTTTTAAAGAAATTGTTTGTGGACATGAGCACTCACATAGCTCTACAGAAGTAGAACAATAGTTCATGCCTTTGGCAATTTGTTACACTAATGCGTTTTTCTTAAAACACTGTATTTCTTCATCTCTCCAATGCTTGATTAAAGCAAACTATTCTGCTTGAAGGAAGATTTTCCATTTTATACAAGTGATACAACCATCTTGGGTTTATTTATCCTATTGAATCAGAAGATAGTGCTTGAGTTCTTGGGTGCTTTGAATTTCAAGGCAGAAAGGGGCTCCAAGGTATTTGGAGATATACAGGAAACATCTATCTGTGACTTATTTGTAACCAAGTTCATCTTCTCTTGATATTGTCCTGCAGTTGAAGAGGACTTTGCAGCATGATCCTGAGAAAAGATGCAGCTTTAGGGAATTGTGAATAGGTGCTATTTGAGTGTCCTCATCCTCACACATTTCACGTCTTGAAACACTAGACAGTGCCAATAACCATGCCTGTTGCTCCACAAAATAATCTGTCCATTTTTTTATTTTTTGCATTGGAAAAATGCTCATCCATATTCCATGTCTGTCCTTACAAAGAAAATACTGTACTTTTCGCACCATAAGACGCACTCTCCCCCAAAAAAGTGGAGAGAAAAGTATGCGTCTTATGGAGCGAATATTCCCAAAAAGCATAGGAGATCGCTCCGCGGGGTGCTTCAAAGTCCGAAGATCTGTCTGCAACCTGAACTGGAGGCTTCCTGGCATCCCGCGGAGTGATCTCCGCCTACCCGCGGGGTGCCGGAAAGCCTCCAATTCGGCTTGCAGGCTGATCTCCGGACTTTGGAGCACCCCGCAGGTGCACAGAGATCACTCCGCGGGGTGCTTCAAAGTCCGAAGATCAGCCTGCAAGCTGAACTGGAGCGTCCCGCGGAGCAATTTCCGCGCATCCGCGAGGTGCCAGGAACGCTCCAGTTCAGCTTGCAGGCCACTCTCCGGACCTTGGATCGCCCCGCGGAATGCCTCTGGGTGCCCTGCGTCTTATGGTCCGGTACGCCTTATGGTACATATGTACTTGGAGCAATTTTAAAATTGCACTGACAATTATTACTGATACATTGGATAATATCAATATATTCTCCATTATATGGAGAATGCCTGCATTCTTCTCTTCTGGAAAGAGATTACAATAAACTTGATAGCTATGTTGAACTGTCTGAAAAACTGTCATTCAGAAAATGGGTTAGATTTGTTCAGGTTGTTCCAAGGACAAAATAGGAAGGAGTGGGTTTAAGTACAAGGGAAAAATATTTGGTCAAATATCCTAATAGCAAAAGCTTTTGAACAGTGAAACAGATTATCTTGACAGGTGATTGACTCTGATCTGCTCGAGGTATGATGACCATCTGTAGGAAAGTCTAGATTGGACTAGATAATCTAGAATACCCCCTCCATAAGTAGTCCAATGTTCTATAATTCTGTGATACAAAAGGCATGTAAAGGGCATTCCAATATATCTGAAAATTATTCAATATATCTGAATAATCAATATATCTGAAAATTATTGGAAGTCACTTGCCTATAGTAATTTGTGTATAACTATATGTGTTATCATCATCAACATCCATATAAAACAAATCTTAGATTTATCATTCATCTTGCTTACCTAAAGAGATTACATGTGTAATTTTCATCTATCTATGGAATTCAGAAAATTAGCATCCAATCAACTTCCAGAGAGAATTTAGTACCCTGTTGAATTCTAGGAGTGTAGCTAATTGAGTAAATATACCTTAATAACTATGTGTTTGAGGTTAGTATGTGCTGGCAAGCAACTTTCATGTGTTATGCCATCTTTTGGATTAACAGTTTTTGGAATTAATTTGCCTGAATAGTTCTGTACTTACAATTTTTTGTTTATTTTAAAGCATTTTTGACTTGATTGATTCTTATAGGTGACTTCAAAACTATGAATGGATTTGTGAGGCTATACCATGAAAGCAATTGCAATTTTAACATTTGATTATTATTCAATTCCTCTTTTCCCAGTGTGCCTGAAAAGTGTATTAAAATCTGTTTTTGCCACTGATTTTGTTTTGAGAAGTCTGATATCACCTAAGTAAGAAATAGCTTTGTCTTAAAGGGTTTTTAGATTTTTCTGAATAAAAAAAATGTATTTCAAATTGTGGTTCTCTCTTGCTTGGGGTCTTTTTTTCTAGATATTGCAGAACCTTTCAACTGAGGAAGTCCTTTCTACCTGCTTTTGATGACATCTTCTGGTTAGAGAGAGAATCGCTCTAATAGCAGCCTATATCTATGTCCTGTTTAAGCATCCAGCTTCTAAATATGTAGCATATCTCTGTTTCTGAATTGCTTTGCATGCCCGGCATATTTATATTATTTTCTTCTTTATTAGATAAACTGTGTGACTTTTCCTCATCCTGACACAATGCCAGAACAGCAGTTGCTAAAACCTTCTGAATGGAGCTACTGTGATTATTTCTGGGTAAGTGAGCAGCTTCCCATATGCTGTTTACTGCAGCAGTTGAGTTTTACACAGGATGAGACATATTGCCAACATCTCTGATAGCAAACATGATAAAAATTCAAGTCTAAAAGTTGGTGCCTACGACACTGCAAAAGTTATTATCTTTACTTACATATGAACTCCAGCAAAACCACTTTACTGATGAAACCAGAAGACTGGAATGAAGTAGAATCATATCCTGGTCTTCCAGTCTGCAATGCTCAAAACAAGAGATGGGCAGTTCATAGCTGTAAAAAATGTTTCCCTGTCTATCTGGCAGCAGATTCCTATTGTATGCTAATTGTTGGGAAAGCCTATTATTTTGAGGAGGGAGGGAAGAAATGTCGAAGGAGAAAACAGCCTTCCTTCCAAAAGTCTTTGTAAAATCACATTTATCTAGTAACTAGTAGTATCTAGTAATGTTATCTAGTAATGTTGAGCAGCATCTTTAAATCTTCCCTCACCAATTTCTCATGGTGTAGAATCAGCAATCTGAAAGTTGTATCACATGGGGAAAGGTAAAAATCTTTGCTTCTCTATTCTGTTCACTAACCATATGCCCAAGATTAGAGGAAGAGGGCATATGTGTGTGTGTGTGTTTGAGAGACAGTGGTTGCATATAAGTGGGCAATGATCTCCAGTCAGTAATTGCTGTAGCCATTACAGCCATAAACGTTTGTCCAGCCACATCTGAACCTAACATTCCATAGATCAGAGAAGTAGTGTTTTATGTATCATCCAACTCATTTGCATCCATCTCATCATGTCTTATTCATTACAGATGGTTTCCAAAACAGTTTTGTTTCTTATAGTAAGAAAGAAGTGTGTGTAAATATGCATGATCATGCATAAATAGGTGAATAAAATCCTAGGTCTAGGTTGATATCTTTCTCAATCAAGTAATCAATTGCATGTTATCTTAGACCAGAGAGCATCAAAAACTGTTGGTTGATATTTGGTTGATGCAGAGAAAGGTAGTAAAAATCTACCAAATGCACTATGAATGGTATGCCAACCCTTCTTATTTGTTTTGTATTCCTAGATTCATGATCTAGAAATTTGTCTGAGTCTCTTATTAGAAACCTTATCCCTCCCCTTTGTATTCAGACTGATGGTTTATGCTCACTATTGACCACAAGGGGGATTATACAACCAGTTTTATTCTTGTTGAAATTCATCTGGCATAGGTAACCCCCTTATGTTAGATCTCGTTACACTCTTTACTGGGATTTGAACTTGCCCACCTGAGGTGAGTTCACTAGTTTGCTAAATGTTTCAAGTCTGTTTAATTTTTAATACCAGGTTGTAAGCATTCTTGAACTTTTGGAAAGTGAGGGTGAAGATATTTGTAATAAAAAATTTACTGGAGGTTGCAACCTCAGTTAGAGAAGAAAGTAAAGAGTGCCTTGAGTCGAAGACTGCATTTAGGACGTCTTCTTAGTAATTTTAATTGGATTGCCACTGCCTTTTTCCAGAATGTTCCCTTTTCAACCTGCACAAACTCGAGCAATCCATTATAAGTTGCTTTTTTATTAGTCATTGTCAGTTCTTGTGATTATCAAGTCCCCTGCTACTGAATTGCTTGTTTCCTGTATGCAAGAACAAGCTCTGGTGCCCATGACTTGCCTTTTTTTTTAAAAAAGAAAAGAAATCCTGTCAGATTTGTTAGCACCAATTGTACCTGTGTTATTAGTACGGAGGACAGTGTTATGACAGCTGGATATCTCCCAGCATATTTGTAAATAACTGTTAAGAGTATAAGAATGTAATTGCATTTTCTAACACGTCTCACCTGGCCCATACTTTTACTGTTCATTTTCTTTAGACTGATAAGAAGGACCCCCAAGGGAACAGTACAGTCTCGGGATTTGAAATTCTTTTACAGAAACAACTGAAAGGAAAGCAAATGCAGAAAGAAATGGCAGAGTTTATTCGCGAAAGGTAACTTAAAAGCTCAGTAATGGGGGAAATTGACTCCTTTGCAGTTTGGGTTTATGTTTCCAAGGGTGAAACTCCTGATTCTATCAATGTACAAGTCTAGTGGAGCATTTTCTGTTAAACACAACCAACATTCAGAGCTGGGGAAAGCAAATGCAAGGGTGGGCTAGTTACCCTTTTTATTCTAATAGTTTCATGTATATATAGATGAAATGTATATCAATAGTTCTTAACTTGCATCCATCCATTTAGTGGCTGTTCAAATTATAACAAGGGGCTTACGATCATCAGAGCATCGTGAGGTCATTTGATTGCCATTTGCAATTTTCCATACTCGCTTCCCATAAGTAAAGTCAATGGAAAAACTGGCAGAGGTTGCAGGTCTCTCCTTCCGCTTCTTTCCCTGAGGAGCCCCCGATGGCAGGATCCTCTTGTTCTCCATAGCGCCCTTCTGCACTTGCACCTGCCTGCATTCTGCATTCTGCACTGCCCGCACACACTTATGCCCACCTGTAGCACCCGGTTGAGCTAACACCCGTAGCTTCCACTCATGCCTTCATCTGCCCAGCTGCCTTTACTTGGTCCTGCCCACCCATGGCTTTCGCCCATTCATGGCTCTCACCTGTGGGCCTGCTTGCAAGCCATCTAAGAAGGAAAGACTCGTTAAGGGTTCTTTGCTTATCAACAGCAAGAGGGGCTGCAGGGATTGTCAAGCCAGCAGGGTCACATTGTGCTATACGACCGTATCACTTAGTGGAAGAAATTCCAGTCCCAATTATCATTGTAAGCCAAGGACTGCCTCAATCTAAACAAACTATGCGTTTTACAACCTATATAATAAAACACAGTAGTCTAATAATATGCAATTATATAAAATAAAATCAATGTTGTCATAATAATATTAATATAGGGCTTCAGAATCAGTCCTTGGAAACCCTCCAGAAAAGCCTGTAAGGGTGAGAAGGGCCAATCATTGTCTTGAGGATTTCAGAGGAGGAAGGTATCCCAGAGAATGTCCACCTGCAGGTTCCCTCCTGTCATACTTCCTAATATTCAAAAGTCCTGAGCAGGTATGCTATGATTGGCAGGATCAGGTGGGCAAATCTGATCAGGGAAAGGCAGTCTCTGAATTATATAAGCTTCAAGTCATTAATGGGTTTGAAGATAGCAACCAGTCCTGTGAATTATATCTGGAGACCTAAAAGTGGTAGCCAAAGCTTCTTCCGCAGCAATGGAGTAAGATACTATCAGGAGCAGCAATGGAGTAAGATAGCAGTATCAAGACAGTGAAATGTGAGTTGCTACACACAGGACCAGCTGAAATTTCTGCATGATCTTGAGGAGCAGCTTCATCTTCAGCAAATTGCAGCCATTTAATTATTCATATGCAGAAATAACTTTTCAATTTCCACACTCTCATTTTATATACAAAAAGATATCTACAGTGAGAAAACAAACAAAACATTCTTTCTATTTAGCAAAATGTCAACATTCCAAAGTTTGTATCAACAGAAATAAGCAAATTCTTATAAACATGGACGCTTAAAAAAAATCCATTCTCTTCAATTAATCACACCAGTCCCCATCCCCATATTGTTTTGAAGGATCTTTCAGAGAGTGCATCAATTGTAGTAGAGGGAGGAAAGGGAGAGAATTGGCAAAAATTATTGCCCCCTCCTTCCTTAGTAGGAATTTCAGTCTCAGGAGCTCTGTTTCATAATGTCATTGCTCCAGGCTGGACGGATTAAAAACTAGCAAGTGCTACATTTCCTCAGGTGGTTCTATAATACGAAAACAGCTTGTATAATTACTAAGGACCCGTTTAAATATTTGCTACAAAAAGAGAGTACAATTTGCTTGAGTTCATTCTGAGTCCAGATGAGTCATGCTTCTTGCTGATTTTGACATATCTCAGAAATCTCTACTCCCCCCCTCCAACCAAATGCTCACATTAACTCTGGTAGTTTAAATAACTTAAAACGTCTGTGTGACATGGAAGGATAAACGAGAGAGAAAGATAAACAGTTATTATTTATAGCTGCTCATTATTTATAATTTTTTCTTTTAAAAGGAGCATTCTTCTAAATCGTTTTCCACATAATAATAGGAGGGAGAGCAACTTGCAACTGGCGATTGGAACATTCTGTTCCATGAATGGACTTGTCTGCCTGATAAGAGAAAAAAAATAAAAGGGCTGCTTTAGTTCATTTCCTACAATTATGCTTTGGTGAATTAATAGTGAAATGCTCTCATGACTCAATGGAAGCTTTTAAGCATAAAAACTGTTTAGCATCCCTTTGACAAAATGTGGGCATCAACAAATTTTCACTCTTCAGAGGAAACGTTCTCTAGCTTGAAATCTGGTTGTACTGGCTGGGCGTTGCAAACCTGTTTGCTTGACTTGTGGATGCAAATGGTTTTTTTGGGGGGAGACAAGTATCAATGCAGACTTTTGAAAAGAAGTGGGTAAATACAAATCTTGTGTATTAATTTAAGAGTCATTCTATTCCTCCCTCTGTCAGATCTGCCATCAAACCCCTTCAGCCCTGCTTTGCTTTGTGGCATCCTGTCTTAAAAAGTAAGGAGGGGGAAATGGAAAGATACGGAGGGAGGATGACAGGAACCAGAGGTGCCATCCAGAGACAGTGGTTGAAAGAACCAAGGACACAAGCCTGGAAATAGAATGCGAAATGCCCATCCAAAAAGATGCCAAAATGTAGAACTGTTACTCAAACACCTAATTTGATGCCAAACAGGACCGCATTCTGCCAACCGATACCTCCCGCCGACCCACACGCTCCCACAGAGTGGGTCTCCTCAGGGTGCCGCTGGTCAAACAATGTCGGCTGGCGACCCCCAGGGGGAGAGCCTTCTCTGTGGCGGCGCCCACCCTCTGGAACGATCTCCCCCTCGCAATACGTATCATCTCTGACCATCGGACCTTCTGCCGCGCCCTGAAGACCCACCTGTTTCAGCAGGCTGGTTTAGCCTAGCCCTAGCCCTCCGGTTTTATTTGGGTTTTTCGTATGGGTTTTAAACGTTTTAGTCATTTTAATTCGATGGAAATTATTTTTATTATCTTGCCCATCTTTTTAATTAGGCCCCATGTAATGTAATATTTTTAAGGTTGTTTTTATTGTGTTTATTGTGTTATGTATTGTATGTTTTTTATTAGGCCTGTTAGCCGCCCTGAGTCCTGCAGGAGAAGGGCGGGGTATAAATTCAAATAAACTAAACAAACTAAACAAAGTGATGTGTTTGCTTTTGGTTATGACATCCGGGTTTGCCATAGCTTTCCTCCCGAGGAGCAAGCGTCTTTTAATTTCCTGGCCGCAGTCACCGTCTGCCGTAATTTCGGAGCCCAGGAAAACGAAGTCGGTCACTGCAAGAAGGGCCATGGTTTCTTATTCAGGACCAATTTAGTGCTGACTGCTGGAGGACCAGATTCTTGGGCAGGCGAATAAAACAGCTCCATGGCAACTTCACCATTGGCCGTGATTCTTCACACCGGATGTGGGATGAGCCGTGTTCATCAGCTTCGCTTCTCTCCCTGTGTTTCGTGGCTGGGCTGCCGGTAGTAGCCTCGGTGGCTTTTCCCACTCCCACCCAGAGAGTCAAGAGGGGGTCTGCAAGTGGTAACTCCCAGCTGGGTGACAGGGCTGCAGTTTCCACTTGGCATGCAGCAGGTCAGGAACACCACTGTGCTGTTTCCAGAAGCTTCCAGGCCGTGCTATGCTGTTTCCAGAAGCTTCTGGGCTATGATGTGCTGTTTCCAGAAGCTTCTAGGCCATGATGTGCTCTTTCCAGAAACTTCCAGGCTGTGCTGTGCTGTTTCCAGAAGCTTCCAGGCCATGATGTGCTCTTTCCAGAAACTTCCAGGCTGTACTGTGCTCTTTCCAGAAACTTCCAGGCCGTGTTGTGTTCTTTCCAGAAACTTCCAGGCTGTGTTGTGCTCTTTCCAGAAGCTTCTAGGCCATGATGTGCTCTTTCCAGAAACTTCCAAGCTGTGTTGTGCTGTTTCCAGAAGCTTCCTCATCTTCTGGAGATGGACGGACTGACATCTGTGGCAGTAATCCAGGTGGACCATCCTCTGGAGGAGGGAAACTTCGGTTGCCACCATGCCACTCGAAACTCTGCCAATGAATATCGAGGAGGGGGGTGCATCCCTCCTGCCTTGAACCCCCTTCTTCACTTATCACCTTCTCGCCAGACCAATAGAGGATTTTGTAGCTGTAATTCCAGCCAAGGCAGAACATGGAATGTCTTCCTGTTGCTAGAACGTTCTTTGTGTTCAGGTTCCCAGCTGGGTAGACCGGGGCGCTTCTAGCTCTGTTCCACTTTCAGCTCTGGTAGACCAGTGCCCTTTAAGGATTGAAATGAAGTCAGCAGCTTAATAAGGAGGCATTTTGTTGAAATACAGAAGCGAGGGGACACAGCAGGCTGAGCTCACACCTTCTGGAAGAGTGAACGGTCCTTTTATATGGTTTTGTGTCTTTGGTTTTCAAATCTGGAGCCCTGCTGTGCATTGTGTTACAATGTGGGGGTTTCCCTCCCTTAATCTAAGGCATGTGTGACAAACACGAGACCCATGAGTCAGATCCGGCCTGTGGCCTATGTCCATCTGGCCCGCGGTGGTGCTCTGGAGATGGCGAGGGACCGGCCGTCGGCGGCTCGGCTCCAACCCAGCTGGGGAACCCCATGGCGGATTGCATGCGGGCCGTGGAGGTAGGTGGAGCCCGCTGGGACGCCTGTGGCATGCCACGTGTGGGCCGGGGTGCTGCTGGAAGGAGGCCACTGGGAGGGCCACAGCTAGGCAGGGGGGCCCCCGGGAAACCCCACGGGTAGGCTGCAGACATTCTGTGTCGATTATGTGGGTGCTGCGGTGGGGGTTGCCGAGGGCCATGAGGGGGTGATGCCGATGGCTGTGGGAGGGGGGCGT
>JANHFO010001190.1:52576-66609 GCA_032468095.1 Pareas carinatus | reverse complement strand
AATGAGATTGGTCTGTAATTTTCAACTAGGCTGGGGTCTCCCTTTTTAAAGATAGTAATGACGGTGGTTAATAACCATAGGTCAGACAAAGTGCTGGATCTAAAAGATATCTCGGAGATTGTGCTTGATGGTCCAGTTATGGCAATGGAAAGCTTTTTAAAGAAGTAGGCACATAATCCATCAGGGCCAGTAAATAGAGATGGTTTTAGTTTGTGTAGTGCCTTTTCAACATTATCTTCTGTAAAATCAATATGTAGTAGATAATTGTACCAATTGTGACATGATTAGGAAATATGGGGCTGGTGTCATTGCTGTTAACAAGGACTGAACTGAAGAACATATTAAAAGTATTAACCTCATAGCTGATGTCAGATCAGAGGGGGAGAACGTCCGCTTCTTAATTGCCATCTCTGTCCATCCGAATCCTATCTACTGTATTTAACAGCTGACATGTTTCTACAAAGATTGGAGTACACCTGTGGTAAATTAAATTGATTGGATATGATTTGGAAAGGCACACATCTCTCTCTATAGAAGACCTCACAGCTGACAATGCACATTGTGGCAGAGCAAGAACCATGAGGTCAAAGAAATTGCTTCCTAAGAGCACAGTGGCCTCCATAATTCTCAAATGGAAGAAGTTTGGCACAGGTTTGGTCAGGATTGAGGGAAAGCTGAATGGAGCAAATTACACGGATATTATCCGTGAAAACCTGGTTCACAGTGCTCAGGATGACAGACTGGGTGAAAGGTTCACTTTCCAACATGACAATGGTCCATGACAATGGTGTGACTTAGAGTGTCCTAGAGTGACCCAGCCAGAGCCGTGTCTTGAACCTTATTGAACATCTCCGGCGGGACTTGAAAATGGCTCTCCAATGATGGTTGCCATCTAACCTGACTTGAGTGGATTTGCAAGGAAGAATGGCAGAAAATCCCCCAATCCAGGTGTGCAAAGTTTGTTGTGTCATACCCAAAAATACTCAAGACTGTAATTGCTGCCAAAGGTGCTTAACAAAGTACTGAGTGAAGGGTCTGACTACTTATGCCAATGTGATATTTCAGTTTTTTTCTTTTTAATAAATTTATAGACATTTCTAAAATTTTGTTTTCACTTTGTCATTATGGGATCCTGAATGTAGATTAATGAGGGTAAAAGTGAATTTCAACAACTGCAGAATCAGGCTGTAACATAACAAAATTAAGAAAAGTGAAGGGGCTCTGAATACTTTCTGAATGCACTGTATACACACAGACACTGTATGCATGTACACACACACAGAGAGAGAATATAATCACTATCTTAATATTTTTAAGTTCTATTTCTGTTGCAGTCTGGTCACAGTAGTTATGGAGGACAGGAGCATGTAAGTATCAGAAATGAATGAAATTTGGGTGGATGGGTTTCCCGCTAATTCCCCTTCTTGGATTGCTGCCTTGGCTTGGCGAAGGGGCTTGCAGAACTGTGAGCTATACCGTGCAGGGTCACCCAAGATGGACAAAGATATAGTTGAGAGTTCTGACAAAACGGGATCCACTGGGGAAGGAAATGGCAACCCACTCCAGTATCCTTGCCAAAACAAACCCATGGACAGTTTTGAAAGACATCACTTTATCCACAAAGATCCGTATAGTAAAAGTCATGGTTTTCCCAGATGCAATATATGACTGTGGGGGTTGGGCTATAAGGAAGGCTGAATGTCAAAGAATGGATGCCTTTGAGTTGCAGTGTTGGAGAAGACTCTTGAGAATCCCTTGGACTGCAAGGCAATGAAATCAGTCAATCCTGGATGAAAGCTACCCTGACTGTTCATTAGAAGGACAAATGATGAAGCTGAGACTCGGATATTTTGGTCACCTATTGAGAAGAGAGGACTCATTAGAAAAGGCTGTGATACTGGGAAAGATGGGAGACCAAAGGAGAAGGAGACAGCAGAGAATGAGATGCCTAGATGGTGTCACCTTTGAGTTTGGGCAGACTGCGTGAGGTTATGAGGGACAGAGAGGTCAGGCGAGCTATGGTCCACGGGGTCACAAAGAGTCGGACCTGACTTAGCGACTGAACAACAATTCCTGCTAATTGTCTCATTCAGGGTTTGTTCAGCATACAAAAGATAGTTCTGGTCATTAACCTCTGCCTAAACACAGACAAACGGCAATGAGTTTTTTCCCCTTTCTCTATTCCACTTTTTGTTTAGAGATGGAAAATGGAAGCTCATCCAGCTATTGCTATGCTACAACTACTAACTTGCCTCATCATGGATCGTGTTGCCCGCACCTGCTTAGAACTGTGGTTTAGGAATATCCAGAAGTTCCTTTAAAAAGAATTGCATGACAACCCAGCAGATATGCTTGGAATCCCAAGGAGGGGTGGAGCCATGTGGAATGTGGCAGCTGTTCTCTTTCCAGAATTCAATAAAAGAAATTGGGAAGGGGGGAGAAGAGGAAGCTAACCTGGCCTTTCCTTCAGCCTTCCTCTCCTTTTTTTCCTGCATATGCCTTCCTGGAGATAAACAAGGATTCCAAATAGCTATTATCATGCTCCTGGGCATGAGCAAGGATTTCAAATGTTATTATTTCAAATACTCAAAACAGATTGTTCAGACATGTCTGCATTTGGGAGATGTGTTGGGGGGGAGGTTTGAGAGGAAAAACTTCATTCCCTTTCCAAACTTGGAAATTGCTGATGTTGAGGATAATCTATCAATTGGTCTCCTCACTGTGAACTTCCTATGTTGTGGTCATTTTATTTATTTCAATAACTTATGCATTTGGGAGTCAGTATGGAATGATCACAAATCACATAAATTCTGGCTGGCAGCAAGGGAGGGAGAACTCATTTTTCAGAGGGCAGTGATTCATGAGGTGAATTTTTGCTAGATTATATTGCTAGGAAGAGGTGGGTTCTCCTCTTGATGCACAAGGTCAAACACAGTTTTCTGACGGGCAGAGCTAGATAACTGGTAACAGAAATGTTTTGTGTTCAGTTGAAGTAGCTAGTTCTGGCACATGATGATCATAGAAATTGTTTAAGGATTGGATTTCAGAAGAAGTATTGCTTTATTTTAGTTTTCATCAAGTCTGCTGTGGAATTTAATCTGGCTTAAATTCAAATGATTTCTTGATGAATATCTGAAGCTTGAGGAAAGGAATGAAGGTTTGAGAGAAAATGCCAAATAGAAGATAATTCATTTTAGCAACCTTCCCACTGCTATTTTAATTTCCTATCACTGTGCAAAGACAAATCTCTCTAGTTATCTGATATCAGAGAAAATACTATAGAAGCACTGGAACCATTACAGATGTTTAACAGACAGCATTGCATAATGATAAATCAGGAATTATGAGAAATATAATCCATACAATTTAGCCATTTTTACTTCATTAAAAGGACAAACTTCTGTAGCCCTCACTCTCTTAGAGCACAGATTTGCCTCTTCAGCCTGCAATAGAATGCCTTATGCCACCATGCTTGAAATTCTGGACCTAGACAATTTAGAGCTAGGCCGCCTATGGTCTGACCTAAGCTTAGTATACAAAATTGTCTGCTACAATGTTCTTCCTGCCAATGACTACTTCAGTTTCAACCACAATAATACACGGGCTAACAATAGATGCAATCTTAAAGTGAACCGCTCCAAACTCAATTGCAAAAAATACAACTTTAGCAACAGAGTGGTCAATACCTGGAACTCACTCTCTGATGCTGTTGTTACATCCTCAAACCCACAAAACTTTAACCTTAAACTATTTACTGTGAACCTCACTCCATTCCGAAGGGGTCTGTAAGGGGGCGTGCATATGTGCAACAGTGTGCCTACCATTCCTGTCCTAATGTTCCCATTTATTCATACGCATTTATTATGAATATATTGATACCTGTTTATACCTATATGTTTATATGGTATGTTTATACCTATACTTGTTTTCTCATACATGCTTGACAAATAAAATAAAATAAAATAAAATAAAATAAAATAAAATAAATCTGACATATTTTAACCTTCAAAGCTTGTTAGCTCTTATGACATGTCTCAAAATAAAGAGCCATTGCCTTTGAGTTTTAACTGTTAAGTTATAGAAATCTATTGTTGAAAAGATTAGCTTGTTTCTAAAAGCTTGCTTGCGCTTAGTATACTGCACAGTGTCAGCTGAATTCTGTAAAAGTCACCTTATAGCTAACATAAAAGGGGAAAAAATAGAATAGAAAGATTAAAAATTGGCAAACATGTCAGAATTCACAACTTAATGTGGACGGAAAAAGTATTGAAAGGTTAATCGCTATTCATTTTGAGTGTGTAGGCACATTCTCACTCTAAAACTAAACATATCTTCCTAGACGCATTATTAGAAATATCTTACATCTCTTCTCTTCAAAATAGTAAAATTTGTTTTTATTTGCAAGTTGCAACCTGAGGTAGCTTCTACATCCCTGAAATCAGCTCTTTGAAAATGTTCACAGCAAACCTACACGTTCTTATGGTATTTGCTCATGATTTTCCTGGCCAAAATAAAAGTAAAGAAAGTATGTAAATAAAAGTAATCATATAGGTCATTAAAGATATGTATTCAAACTGCATTGGTTATTTTAATATTGCACACCAAATTTACCATCTTTTCTTTTTTGGAATATTTTTTTGTTTATTTATAAAATAAAATAAAAAGTAAATATTTCAACAGACATCAGTTGAGTGAGTATAGTCTTTCAATCAATAAGTAACATTAAGATCTCATTTAGAAAGTAAATTTCAGCCAATAATTAGTTGCATTCATGTTCCTTTGAACATGGATATTTTCCCCAAAGAATTAAATTAGTATGGTGAAGGAGTGGTCAATCATCACTCATAGGCCACAGACAGTCTCTAAAGCAGAGCATGGCACTGAAATTTGGCATCAAAATGACTAGATTGTATTGTAGTAACCTCATTTTTGCCCCAAATTATGAAAATAAAATCACTCTAATGCACCTAAACTGACTTCCTTATCTGCTTAAACAGGCCACTTGCCGCTCAAAGTCCTACCCCTGGAAATGTCACTGTGTAATGGGAATACATTCAATCAGTTCTATGTTTGAGTCACAACTTCGACAGAAAATGTCACCCGCTCACCAGGAAATAACACATCTATTACAAACACAAACCTCCACTGTTTATGGACTGCTGCACCAGTACAAAAAGATGCAACTGGCATGATAACGTTACAACACCAATGTTGCTATCCCTGTGGTTACACTGGATGTTTCTACCTCCTCTATTGTAATATAATCATATTGGATTTTATGAAAATTGTATTATCAGCCGACAATACTGACTAGGGCTCATTCTATCATTTCAGAGGTAAGAATTATCTACAATTTCCACCTCCATGTTTTCATGGATTTTGACCGTAAAAGAATTTCAATTCCTTCTATGTACTTCTTTCTTAGAAACTTACCCTCTGTATATAATATACTAGGAAAGGGATATCCATATGCCTTTCCATTTTAGATACTGTACATATATGCAGCAAGGGATATGGAGCAAGCATATGACTATCACACACACACACACACACACCCCCTAGAAGAAACTTATTTGCAAACATATTCCCCAGAGGCAACAGAAGCCAGAAGATTGAAACTAATGTAATCAGTGATCTCAGCAAATAATTTTTTTGATAGTTTTTGTATCAACTTGGAAAAGTTACTAAATGGAGACTTAATAGACTGAATTTCCTGGAAAAACTGGGGCTATCCACTTCTTATCTGATTTTCAGCCTACTTACTGAAACGGCAAGTAGTAATATTAGTGGAAAATATCGTAGCTGGAGAAAGAGTATAGTGAGTAGATCCTGACAGTGTTTAGATCTCCACAGAGATCTGTTTGTGCATTTGAGTTTGAGTGGAAGTTGGTTTGCTAAGAAATCTAGACCTAAGGAGAAATTTCCTGACAGAGCAAGCTATCAGTAGAATGACTTGTCTCCAGATGTTGTAAATGCTCCAATACTGGAAGTTTTTAAGAAGAGATTGGACAACTATTTGTATGAAATGATATAGGATTTCCTGTCTGAGTAGGGAATTGGACTTGAAGACCTCCAAGCTTCCTTCTCACTCTATTATTCTGTTATTCTGTTGTCATTATTATTGTTATTCTGCTTTCATTTCAAAGAAAAAAAACTCTCAGGAGATGACTTTAAAAATATAATATTATTTCTTTTTCTCTCTCCATATGAAAGATTAAGGACATCTGGGCATGCTAGTATCTGTAGGGTAATGTGCAGTCAATGTGTAACATGAAATTCAGTGTTTCATCATGTCTAAGAACAATTTTGCTTTGATGTATTTTATTTGAGTATTTTACAATAAAATATATTTTTGAAAGTCTTCAAGCAAAGTCGATCTAAAGCAATGGCATCATTACCTATTTCGTGTCTCTGAGGTGATAATTAAAAACCCTCCCGCCCTTCACACACATATAGACAAGTAAAAGTCATGCTCTGATTACTTGCCTATTTAGAGGATGCTAACAGAAGCCCTGCTAAAGGACTTTGTGCACAAACCGCTCGTTTCTCCTTGACCTGAGGGAGAGATTTGCTTATTAATCGGCGAGACCTCTGACCGGAATAATGATATAGAACAGAGATGACTTGAATTTTCTCCAACTTCTCTTGTATAAACATTGCTTCAGCATTTCAGCAGGGAGATGAATCCCAGAGTGTGCAAGCTTGCCTCAGAGGAGCTGATGTTTTTATCATGTTGGGCACATGCCCGTAAATAAAGATGTGTGGAAATAAGTCCCATTAATTTCAGTAGGGCTTGAATGAAGTTTCTTTGGAATACATCCAGTGTTTGCAATTCAGATGACCATTTGGGGTTCATCTCCTGTGACAATGACATAATGTTTTTCTTTACTAGTACTTGGTGCTAAGAGATGATGGAGGAGGGGACTTTAAGATCCTTGACAGAAGGAAAATTGATGAAAAGCAATTAAAGTTTTTAAAAAGAGAGAGAAATCCCAAAACTTAGCATTCTAGAATCCCACAATCAGCTACAAAAGTTTGCAGGAGAAAATAGACAGACTGCTTGAAAACTATTTTTATCTGATCTATAACTCATTTGAGAGGTACATACGTCCCACTAGATTTTGAGTAAGCCACAATCATCCAGTTCATTCTTAATTCTAAGCTATAGGAGGTTCCATTGTAAATCATACATTGCAGTTTAGCCTAAGAGTATACCTGGCTACTAATTTATCCAAAAGTCATTTTGGCATCTGTTCCTTTCATATCTATTCAGCTTTTTTTGTGCCCTGTTCTCTGCATTTAAATCCAGTGTGTCTAGAACATTTACCACACTTAGATTTCTTTTAAGAGTCTGATCTTGAATTATTAAATCACCTCCTTTTTTTCCTTGAATCATGATATCTCTACTAATACTACTGTTTCCTCTTTGTATTCTGCATTAGAAACACCAGCAGCAGCTTTCTTTTAACTAGGAGTAAATATTTTTCAATTCATTATACTCCCTTTTCTATTGGTAATGAAATACTAACTTTGGATTCCTTGGTTCTGCCATTAAAGCAAAGAATTCTTACTTAGGAAAATACTTACATTAGGAAAATGGGTCTAAGTAAGAAGTCTGTGAATTTCCCTAGGGTAAAATTATTGTTTTACAATCACTGTATGAAATACAGTACATCTCATGGTAGATACCTGAGATATCAATAATAATGATCATGATTAAACTAAGGTTAACTTAGTTTAGATATAAACTCAGATTAAACTAAAATCGTGCACAATTTCATGTCCATGTTTTATACTTAGTAGATAAAACCTAAATCTTAGGAGCAAGTGCAAAAGCCATCAATTTGCAAGAAATGAAAACATCCAGCTATTGGCCAATGTATACAGTAAAAAAACAATATTAACTGAAGGTAACCCAAAACCCAGGGTGATGGAGGAAGAAATCTAGCATTTCTCATGAATCCAGAGACAGAATACATATTCTTCTGGCTACTTTGGAGCTTGGAATTTCTCTGTCCTCTCTCTTCTGGAAAGAAATACAGTTGAGGACAATTTGAAGTAGGAACATAGACCAAGATAAAAGAGATAAGAGCTTCTGTCATACTTCCTTTTAAACAAAAACATTGAGAACATTCTTAAATGAATACTTTCCAATTGCTTTACAGCATCTTTGATTGCTTCCTTATCTTGCCTTTTTAAGTTGTATCACAGTTTGTCTGACTACTTGAGAAGTAAGATGTGTTCACACAGCAGTCTCTCAACTCTCTCTTTCTCTCCCATTTTTTTAATTTTTAATTTCATCCAGCTGTTTCAAACTTCTCAGATTTTTCTGCTCTGGCTTAAGTCAAACTAATTTTCTATCTGTATAATGGAAGTCATAATGATTTACTTTATAAATATATTGAAAGGGTAACAGAAATTAGGACTTGCAAACTATGTTGAAAGACAAAGCATTAACAACAATGTTCTAAAACATGGTAACTCTGATTTAACTATTATTTTAGCAAAGGCTGAAAAATATGCTTTCAGGTGTATACAATACAAGCGTCTAAATGTATGGTGAGCAAACTGACTCTCAGACCAGTTCCTTTATTCACTTGGTGGATTCAGTTACTTATTTCAATGGCATCATTAAAGGCCTGCTAGTCTCGAAGTGCAGTCTCCTGGGATCAGATCCTTGGTTCAGTCAGAGCAGCAGTCAGCCTCTGGTGGACTCAATACTGGAGGTTTCAGAGGGAGTAGCAAACTCTCACTGTGATCAGTTTATCCCATGTAGCGCTGATACCAGATCCACTTCCTGGGAAAAGTAATTCGGTGCAGCTCCTAGTCTATGCCAATATTTGTTTTATTGACAAAATGAAGAATGGGTTGGAGGAAAAGCGTACCAAGGCTATTTTCTTCTTGCCCTTTCCATAGGATCTTTAATTCCAGTTCCTTCCTTGCAAAAGATAGATCCCGACAAATCCATTTCCCCCTTAAGGTTCTAAATCTCGTTTTCTTCCAGGGCCTCTTCAATGGTCTCCCCGTTTGCAATTTCTTCTTCACTGCTGTCAGAAACGCTTGCTCTCAGGTTGTGCCTTGCTGTGGGGCCTCGTTCCATGTTGTAGCATGTTCTCACCTTGGCTGCTTGCTTCGTGGGAAGCTGCGTCGCCTCCGGGGAAAGACCATTGTTGGTCAAATGCTGCTTGTTTGGACATTTCCTTAGGTGTTTGATGTTCCTTCCAAGAAAGCAGGGCATATAGACAAAGGGGTATGTTAGCAAGAAACGGGACCACTGCTTGTGTAATTCAGCCTTTACCTAGAACAAAGGGTGAGGGAAAATGACAGTTGGGATTACTGCAGCCTTTTTTCAACTGGATGTCTTCTAAATATGCTGGAGTTCAGCTAACATAATCCACCAAATAGCATGACTATTGGTGATTGCTAAGTAACTGGCTTCTGTATCTTACAATCAAAAATATGTACATCCAACCAATTTAAACAATCCCATATTCATCTGAATTCATCTGTCAACCATATCCGTATTTTGTTTCAACAATTCTGCCTGACAAAGGAAATGCATCTAGCCAGTTAAAGTAGAAATAGGAATGCATTACCTCTCAACATCCCAGATATCACCCCAGACACACCCCATTTCCCACCATTTTGTAAAAGGGCATGCAAAATCACTGGGGGAAAAAGGGGAAGGGTTCTTTCATCTGTTCTTTCAACTTGGATTATGTCTGCTTCTCTCTACCTAAAGGAATGGGCGGTCCAAAACCTCTCTCCATAAACAGAGGCTCTCCCAGGAAGGCTATTGGCTTACTGTATGCATGCTTCTCACAAGTTCATCTGTTCTCAAGCAGGTGGCCAATTTGCTAGGTCAAGCAGTGTCTTTCCAACTATTACAAGTAGTATGATGGAAAATTGAATTCCCTAATCAAATTTTTCAAAACTGAATGGTCATCTAGAACCATAAGCCAGTGTGTCTTGAGCAACTGAGGGCGGGGTGCAAGGATGGCCCAGGGGTGAAGAATGAGAAATGAGAAAGGTAATGTACCTCGCCATTATAAAAGCAATATAAAAGTGCGACCAGAAAACCCTGGAAGAGAAAGAGAAAGTAAATTAAGTTTGAGGAACATCTGCCGAAGTACAATTTGACTTGGAATTTATATAATCAGAGAATACTTTTACAAAACACCACCTGACACATGAGCCATCATGCTGACAAATTGAGCATAAATGCAACTATCTTCCTCTTGCTCAAGAATAATTTTTTCCTCTTAACTATCAAGTGATAAGGGTTCCAACTTGTATCCATATTGAGTAATCTGCTTAATTTTACTTTGAACATTTTACTGGAGGAAATGTCTGGTTTGCTATTTTAAACCACAATGATTGGTGCCAATAAAATATGTCCTTTCTCCCTATTCAGATTTTTTTACATTACACCGTGTAGGAAAGCTGGCTGAGGAATCCTGGAAGTTGAAGTCCACAAGCCTTAAAGGGACCAAGGTTGGAGACCTCTGGTCTAAAGTTTAAGGCACATTACATTTATGCTTGTAGAATTACATCTCTCTAGAATGTGACTGGAATCTTGAAGGTGAGCATTAAATTTAAAAAGTTTTCCAAAAGATCAGTTCATTCTGCTCCCGCACTTATTATGCACATATTTTAAAATTATCTTCTCAGAACTATACATATAATCTGATATAAATCTAATTTTGTTGCATGGAGTTTCTGGAGTTGGTTGGAATGTTGGACTACTAAACTCAAATAGCCAGATTTAAGAAAATTGAAAAGCAACACATCAAGAAAATTTAAAATATATTGTAGAATTAAATAATCAGCAGACTGTAAAATTAGATTAAGATAGGAAAATATAGTAGCAGATCTCTTGAGAATGTTGTTCCTAATACAACAAAAAATAGTTGACTGAATTGTTTAAATTGAACTAAGTCTCCAATAGCAATCAAGTTAAATTTAATAGATACAGAAAATTAATACAAATACAGGTTAAGCCAAATACTGCACATATGATTTTTCCCCACAAGTTTTTTATTCTCTTTTGGTAGCAGTGACAAACTAGATTTGCCTTTTGTTGTTGCTTTTTTGTGTGTAACAGATTCAATTTACTGAAGGCATTGTTAATTAAGAATTATCATTATACCTATTAGCCAGAGAGGAACAGTCCTCTTATTTGTGAGGAAAAGTAGAGAATTTGAATTTGGCAGTGACTCCTGTACTTAAAGATTTCTACAAAAAACTCTAGCAAATAACTGAAGTTATAATAGTGAAAGATCATATTTTAAAGATTATTTTATTATGCATCATTTATTAATGATCTGTGACTACGATTTTTGATATTTTTTCTCATTTGCATTCTGTAAAGTTGATATTAAATTTGTTTAACCCACTTCCATCACAGTCCCAATCTTACATGGAAAGAGCCAATGGTCAGCTGGATGAAGGTTTTGATATGCCTGGATAATCCATTGATATGATCATCCATGATGAAGGTAAAAACAATCTCATGAATTCCAAGCAAAGGTATTAACACAAGGGTTGACCTTGCCAATCTTAAAATGAAAACAATCACAAACATGAATTAAATCCTTGAAACAAAACTCAGCAAGAAACACATAATGGAATTATGACCCTCAGTTCCTTAAGACATTGATTTGGGATTAGCATTAGCACTTAGACTTATAAACCGTTTCACAGTGCTTTACAACTATCTCTAAGAGATTTACAGTGTCAGCATATTGCCCCAACAATCTGAGTCCTCTTTTTACCAACTCAGAAGGATGGAAGTTTGAGTCAACCTTGAGTCAGTCAGAATCAAACTCCTGACAGTGAGCAATACTGCAATACTGCATTCTAAGCACTACATCATCATGGTTGATTATTGATTAACCTTAGATTGAGATGTCTATAAACTTTAAGCATTCTAGTGATGATTCCATACTAAGAATGCAGTCCTGTGATCCTGAGTGTGAATGACAGTGGAATCAATTGATTCCTTCCTTTCAAGGTCAGAAGCAGAGCCTTCCATGGTCTTGGAGAAGGAATCTGACATTACATCCCAAAACTAGAGCTTTGTGAAATCTAAATTCTACAAAAACTACATTTGTAAAGCTCTCCACAGGAACCTAGTGAGACTTGAAGGAGAAGGCAAAGGATTTGGAGATTAAGCATATTTCATTTTGGTAAGGGGAAGGATTTATTTACGTTTTAAAAAACTAAATAAAGAACAGTGAATATTCTGTTCTTCTCTTTCTGCCCTAATGATATTCAGTGGGTATAGCTTTAGTGACATACTAGAGAAGATTAAAATAATTCTACTATTTCTTAGGGTTGTTTCCTTAATCCATGCACTTTATGATTTCTACTTTAACCTTCTTCCTAATATATATTTACCAGGTTTACATTTTGGAATTGTGGATTAGTTTGTTTGCTTGTTGCATCTTGCATTCTGTTTGAAGTTGTGAGAAATCTTAGTATGGAATCATCACTAAATGCTTAAAGCTCATTCAACCTACTTGTGGAAACTGCAAAGATTCGTGTGGACCTTTAATGACAAATGCATTTAGGCAAATCAATGTTTCTCAATCTTGACTACTTTACAGTGTGAAGATGTGCATGGCTGGCTGGGGAATTCTGGGAGTTGAAGTCTACACATCTAAAAGTTTGCTAAAATTGAGAAACATTGATAGAAATATTTGTGGATATTCATTTATATTATCAGGTGAATGAAATGTCAAACAAATATGAATTACAATGTTGGACAAACATATTGACTTCCATATGGCTGCAAATCAAATCCATTGTGTGTGTTTTTTAAAGAATGATACATAAAATGATAAGAAAACAATATCTACCTGAACTTATAGTCACAAAACGTCATCTGCTGGGCTTTAAGTTTAGAAAGTAACAGTTTCAGAATGTTCAGGAAGATGCAGAAATTAACCTTAGAAAACATGTGTGACAGTTAGTTTCTCCAAATACAATAGATGTTTGTTTGTCTACAAACAACAAACAACTCCAACAGGGATTTCATAAGGGCAAGACAACTGCAAGAAACATCTTTTAGATTGTTTTTAATAATTTTAATGTACTGTATGGAGACTTGGCTTACAGGCATTTCCTACACAATGTTGTTGCTCTATCCTATTTTGTTATTTTGAAAGCTCAAAGCTTTCAATTACTAATAGTAATTGAAGATGATCAAAAGAAAGAGGTAGTAGTGAACCAAAAGGAAAAGAAAAATGCTGAGGTTTAGTATTATTGGCTAAGTAGCTGCTACAGAAGAAATCTATATATATAAATGTGAAATACCACTCACTCACTAACTGACTCATCACCAGATTTCCAAAACTATTAAAGTTGCAAACATGAAATTTGCTACATACATTCATCTTGGCATCTAGGTACTCACTAAGAAGGGTTTTTCAAAATATTAATTTTTAAGCAAGTTATTTAATTTTTTTAATTCCGGATGGGTAGAGGGTTGTGATTGGAGAAAATATCCAACATCATTTGTTACCTTTCTCCTGACTGGAGGGCTTTTGCAACCTCTCTTGATTGGAGGGCTTTTGCAGCCTCTCCTGATTGGAGGGTTTTTGCAGCCTCTCCAGATTGGAGAACTTTCACAGCTTGTTGTTTGATTTTGAATTTTTCAGCCCAAGTGGAGAGTTGGAATACAATTAGAGCTCTCTAATCTCCAAATAGTTTTGCCAGTAGTGGCCAGAGTCATGGCGGTGCGAGAAGCAGCAGGGCTAGATAGCGAAGGGCCACCCCGGCATGAGTGGGGAAGACGGGGATCCGACAATTTGAAAATGAAAACTGTGTCCTCCTTACACAACTCAAAAGTGTGTGTGGGGGAATCCAGCGAAGCCCACCACTACTGTATCTGAGGACGAGGAGGTCAAAAAGCAGAGGCTGAGGTGACGCGGGAGCGATGCAAGAAATCCCCATGATGTAGCATGGGTATCAGAAGCTAGTATACAATATATGCAAAATATCCTTGAATATAAAGGGTTTTTCAAATTTGT
>JANHFO010001190.1:21136-33612 GCA_032468095.1 Pareas carinatus | reverse complement strand
TAAAAAGGGAGGTGGATCTTCAGTTGCAGTATCATTCCTGTAAACTATTAGCTTTGGCCCACTCACACTGTGGATACTCCTAATTCTTTTAATGCTCATTTAACTACAATTCTTAGTGAATGTGGAAGGGGAAAACTGAATTCAGTACATTCCAATGTGTCAAAATAAACAGTATTGCCAAAAAACTGTTAAACTTAATCTTAGTCTCATCCTGCTTGCAATGGCTATTGCTGGACTAATACTATTGAATGACAAATTCTCACCAGTTAATTCCCAATTAAATATTGATTAATGTTGTCCAGACTTTTTTTTCTCACCCTGAAATATAAAAGAACAAATATTTCCAATTGAGTGAGCCTAGTCTGGTCTCTACTCTCTGAATTTATAACATCCCATTCAGACTGGAGTTTGGCTCAAAACATGTAAGAATTAGATGAGCTTCTGTAAGTGTTGATCATGGTCTGTATGGGGTCAATAAGTGAAGACTAAATTCCATGATAACTGGATTCCTAGGAACTAAAGAGCTGGTTTGATGCAAAGATCAAGATATCGGAGAAACCCAGATTCCTGTCCACAATTAATCATGAAAACACAGTCAATGACTTTGGATTCAGATTGTATAAGCTGGTTGTTTTTGTACAGATAAAATAAAGAGAGATCCTCACATAAGGCATCCTGAGCTCCTAGAAACAAAGTAGAATATAAATAAGCTCATACATCTACTGACAGTAATACTATCTTTCTAAAAGAGCAGCTACAAGGCTGGGAATATTCCTTTATTCATTTTTATCACCTTATCATTTCAGATAGTTCAAAATTATTCAAACAGCTTGAGTTGATCTTTTGCTTGCTCTATCTGTTCTTGAAAAGTCAATTGAATCTTACCTAGAACATTGCAATGTATTCAATGGGGCATTTTCTTTGAAAGTAATCAAGAAGCTAGGCAGATTGAGATGACTAAATTACTGAGCTGTTATATTACTCATTAAAGTAACCCAACTTTTTCTAGGTGTTCACATGATCCTGGAAAATGGCTGCTGGTACTGGCACTGCTTTAAGAATCGCCTAAGTTTGACAAGTTAGGTTGTTTTCACAAAGAGCAAACAGATGCTATGTGTTCTAAGCACTTCTTCCAAATTGTTCTTAAAGCACACACAATGCTATAAAAATCAGTTTGAAGCAGCACATAGAAATGTTATAAATTTACTGTATAAGGACTTCTGGAGGCTCCCAACATGTTTTTATTCCAATCGTCCTTGGCCAGGAAATCCTTCAAAGGCATGGGTTTATAATTCCACAATTGCTAACCTGCATGCGGATTGCTAAATATTTTGGAAGCTTTAGTCCACATATCTGGAGATGCAGAGGTGAAGAGTGGTTGAGAGAGGCTATCCTAATCCCAACCTCAGAAGGAAAATAAAAACAGAATATACTAATGAAAAGCAGCATGGAATGGAGGGAGGAGTAACTTCAGTATCCCATTTATTGAAAACAATATGCTATATGAAACTACAAAAAATTTTGATTGCAAAGTCCAGGCATTGATGATTAGGTTTGTAGAAATATTTAGTTTGAAAATTCGGTCCGAAGGTAATTCAAATCAAGTTTCTAAATTGAGTCAGAAGTCAAATTAAATCAGATGTATCTGAATCACTTTCAAATATTTTGTTTGTTTCTGTGCATAAATTAAATTTCTGAAAATTTTTGATGAATCAATTTGCTCTGGCAAAATGAATATGGTGTTTGACTCTAATTGTTTTTTTTTCAAAACAATTTCAATTGGCAAATTGAATTGGACTGATTGATTGAACCAATAATTCAAATGAGATTTTATATTATTTGAACATTCCTACTGATGTTTGAGCCTCAAGTTAAATCTAACAATTCTGTTTTTTTGGATCCTATACCACAAAATGGTTCTGTGGGGTTAGTCATAGGTTTGCTTTCAATTATTCTTCATTTAGCTTATTATTGATTGAACTTACTCATAAATCTGTACACATGAATTGTTCTATAAATAAATAAGGATCCTGCTGATTTGAAAGAGTTATGGTCTTGGAATAAAAGTTTTTTTAAAAAGAATTTTCTATTAATTAGAACATAAAAAAATAAATATCCCAATACTATCAATAATTTATGTCTGCATCTGAATCTTGGTATTTAGCACCTACTAAAATAAAAAAGGAAACAGTTATTTGGCGTTAAATGAAGAAATATATGCAAGATGGGTCAATCAAGATTTTGCCTGCAGTTCAGCCCCAGTTTTAAAAATTATGTCTAAACAATAGCATTGAATAGAAAATGACTTCTTTTCTGAGTAGAAAATGTGAATTAGCAACAGCAGTCCCTATCAAAGATGACAACCTGCCAAAAAATGGGATTTTTGTTATCTTTTACTCAAATTGTATAAAGAACCTCATTTTTCAGCCTTTTTCTTGAAATCTCAGGTGACTCATTCAAATAGGCTAAATAGTCATCTGTTGTTTGGCACATATTGCAAAAATGTGGCGATATGAGCATCAGTCTCAAAAATCTGCTCAGCTCTAATGGTATCAAATTGAGTTGAGCTTTTCAAGGTATAGGCTTTAATCCCATGAGGTGTGCTATTAAGCCACTTTACTGCATAACATGATCTGTGCTTTGTGTATCACAACACATAGGAACAAAGAAAGAGTTGACTGGCATAATATCACAAGAGAACAGCAAAGCCTATAATAAAACAAGACTATTGCTACTTGGTGATAGTAGCTGTTGCCAATATAGCAATGCCAACAATACCTGCTGCATAAAGACATCTTGGTTCTTGCTAGCAGGGCGATGCCACAGATCAAACTGGGTTGGCATGGCAGCCACCATTTGCCATACTTATCCTCACTTGTCAGGATAGAAATTCAGAGAACTGCATCAAATCATTCTCAATAGATTGCCTTCCTTTCAACCAACTGAGGTCTAATTAACACTGTGCTTCAAGAGTGGAGGGACTTTTACAACACCATCTTAAACACCTTTCTAAACATGAAAAAGATTTTGTATCATCCACACTGAAACCTACTTTCTAGGCATGGATCTGACTATAACCTAATCTTTCAGATCAGCTGAATTATCCATTCCAACGGTGAAGAAGAAAACCTTTTTATACTTTTAAAAATTAGTCAAAACGTTAAATCTGAATTAGTCAATAGCCATGGAGGTGGGTTAAGTCTTTAAGTAAAAGTGTGCTTCAAGAAAAAATACAGTTACTGGATAAAAAGAAGATCATGAATTTATCTGCATGCATTTCAGAAAGTCTAAATAAACGGTTGGATTTTAATGGACTCTGGGAGGGGGTCGCTGCAAAGACTGTATTAGTGAACACAAAATATAAAATATTTGCATTCTAATTATTTGTCTTTAGAAGTGATTTGAAAGACTTGCATGCGTACTGTTGAAACTAGCAGAAGGGAAATGAGCAGATAAATAATATTTAAGACGTTGACCAGCTGAAATAAATGAACTATTATGGAAAAGCTGAATCACACTGACTGTGATTGCGATTGACAAGAAAGCCCTCAGCCAATTTGCAAAAACATCAGGGGATTACCAGGCACGCTGTGCCCAATCATAACCGTATACTAATTTAATATCATTCAGTTAAAGCAGCACTACTTGTCTCACCAAGAGCAAATACTGAAGAATAAGCTGAGTGGAATGTTTGTATTTGAAACTGATAATTCTAAAAGTAGCATATTTTCTTACCTCTCGGAATAGAAACAATATTGTGATTGTAAGGAATGATCCGAGATGTGTCCCGCAGCACTGGATCATGGTGAAGAGAAGGGCAAGCGTTCAGCTTAATCCAAAAAGATAAACTTCAAAAGTCATCCCTTCAGCCTGGTTTGCTTGTGGGCACTTTCAGACCTCTTCTTTTCTCAGTAAAAAAAGAAAGAAAGAAATATATATCACTATTGTATGGCACACACTTTCCCCCAGTTGAAATATTTCCTGGTTCTTATAGAGGTAACAGATAACAAAGTTGCTTCAACAACCTGCAGGCATCTTAGCATCGGGCTTCCTTTGACTCCTTTTCTGTTGAAAGAATGAAAGAGGGGAGGAAGAAGCTGGAGAGTTTACTGTAAACTTTAGAAGCACATTAATTTTGTTGCTTTCTCTTCTCAACCAATGAGGAGCGAGAAAATCATCAGACAGAGTTGAAAGTTTTGCTGGGTGGCCTCTTACTTTTGTCACCAAGAGGCTGTCTCTGAAAAACAGTTGCTTAAAAGGTAGAAGAGTAAGTGTGCAGGGGCAAGAAAGAGCCCGCCTCTTGCTGCTAGAATCTGACTGATCAAGGCTGGTCCTGGACTCTTGCCAAGGCACAGGCAGCTGAGCAATGTTCTTTAGCTCTGTCCGTGAGGTGGCTAGACAGGGACTTGAAAAATGTCAGTAATGGAAAGCAAGAGGAAATTATGGGGCGGTTTTTTTCCATTCCCTTGGAATGGAGGAGAACAGGAATGTCCAACCTTAGCAACTTTAAGACTTGTAGGTTTCAACTCCCAGAAATCATTCTGGGAGTTGAAGTCCATAAGTCTTAAGGATGGACACCTGGAAAATAACATAGGACTTCATTCTACCGACTTCTGTGTGTGGTGATCAGATCAGTAAAGCAAGGTGTTTCTTTTTTTCCGTCTTCTATGCATGGCAATATTTGCATATTGTCAGGCTGGCCCCAATCCCCTCAGGAAAGGATGACCCTTACTCCATAATTGATTAGAGAAGGTACTTTTACTGAGTGTTGAGTGCAGTGAAGCAAAGCAAGCTCTGGCAAAACCTTGCACAAAGTTACAGGCTGAATGAAATCCTCTCCCCCTCCTGCCCAACCCTGGCCAATCAGGACACTGTCTGATGTTTTGGGAACCAGGATTGGTGGTTATAGAGGAAATGAAAGCCGTTGTCCTTGAGTGCAGAAGATAGCACGTCTTCCTTCCAAGCACCAGTCCGCATTCCAGATGAGGCTCATCTCCTCCCCCCTGGCTCCAATAGCTTCTGTTCTATTTGAATTAATACTGCAAAGTTCCATCTCTATTCTAGGGCTCTCCAGCTCACATCCCAGCCCAATGACCACCCTTTCCAGTTATGGCAGCACAGGAATACTTGAAGCAAAGCGAAGAAGACTGCTGCAGACATTCAACCTCCCTGGAAAAAGGCTTCAGCCCTGCAGCAAAGAAAAATAACGTTAATACAATCACATAGAAAGGGGTTTGAGTTTAGGAAGGTAGTTATGATGGAAGCGTCTTAGAAGTCTGGGAACTTTCACATGACGAGCATCCACCCATTCAGACTGTGACGAAGGGAGATGTTTTCATGCTACCAAGTACTGGACTTTTTGCCTGTGTTTCCTTGCATCTAAAATGTCTTTAACCTTGAAATGTTGTTCCCCTTCAATAAACAAAGACATAGGGTGGGGAGGGGAGGTTACGGAGGTCTCAGTGAAGATGAAATTTTGGACTTCAATAGGCTACAGTGAAACACAGGGTGGAGTTGCTGGAGATTCTTAAGTAAATCTAGTTCAATGGGGACCGAGTTAATAACCCTAGCAATAGGAAATGGGCCCAAATATTTGAGACCCAGTTTCTTGCATGTTGGGTGGATTGAATGTACTGCGTGGAGAGATAAACTTTGTCCCCAACAGCAAAATCCTTTTGCTTAGCTCTATGTTCATCTGCTTGTTTGACATTCAATGCTCCATTGCAATGGTTGACTAGTTTTCGGCATCTCCTTCCCCTTTAGTCTTTAAAGAAGATAGTAATGGGTAATGCAATTTGGGCAAAGGAGGGGATGAACTACCAGTAAAAATCTCTGCAGCTGTTTCTGGGTGTGAGGAGCTTCCCAATCTAGGACTGCATGGACTTTTTTGGGATCCATTTCAACGCCCTGATGAGAGATATGATGGCCCAAATAATCTATTTTCTCTTGGTGGAATTCGCATTTGAATAGTTTGGCATGTAGCTTGGCGGTCTATAGTTTCTTCAGGACTGCCCTTACTAATTTAACATGTTCTGCTTTGGTTTCCATATAAATTAAAATGTCATTGAGGTAAACCAAAATGCCTTTAAATAAATGTTCATGTAACACTTCATTAATCAACTGCATGATTAATACAGGCACCCCCGGTAAACCAAGAGATAAAACTCTGAATTGGAAGCACCTCAAAGGGCAATTGAATGCTGTTTTCCCCTCATCCTCATCTTTTTTTTAGAATTCTTTTTATTGATTAACACATCAGTATTACAAGCATAAAATTTTTAGCTTTTTCATTCAAAGTAGAGCAAGACATTAAAAATCAATTGCCATGAATTACCTCCCTCCCACCTCCTTTCTTACCTCCCTCTCCTCTCCCTTTCCTACTTTCCTCTTCCTTTACCCCTTCTTTCTCCCTCCTTCTCCTTCCCCTCTCCTCCTTCCCTCTAGAATTCTTTTTATTGATTACATTTTAAAACATCAATATTACAAACACAAAATTTTAGCGTTTTCATTCAAAATAGAGCAAAACATTCAATTTTCTTAGATTCACCTCCTTCCTCCCTTTCCTCCCTCCTCCTTTCCGCCCTCCCTTCTTCCTCTCCTCTCCCTTCCCTACTTCCCTCTCTTCTCTCTCCTGCTCCTCCCTTCCCTTTCTCTTTTCTTCTTTTCTTTTGTCTTCCTCTTTATTTTTTTCTTTTAAAAGTTTTTTTGCTGTTATTTGTCTATTTAATTAGACAGATAACAGGAATGATATATTTTCCAGCAAAACATACTTATGGGTGTGCATCCTGTTCATCCACTATCTTCTTGCTTACAAAAATGCAATTTTTAAATGTAAAAAGCATCAGTAACATTATATTTTCCACCAGAATAACAAACAATCACATTATCTACTTGGATTTCCATCAATAAAATTCTAAATGTGTATCTTATTCATCATATTGAACCTTATGTTTCTAATTTCCTCTTATATTATAATAAAATAAGAGTGTTCCTTCTCCAAATCACACAACAATCACAATTCTTACATTAATTTCCACTTAAAGAATTTATATATACAACCTAATCATCTTATCACATTCCACTTTCTTCTGACCATTTACTTCCTTTTGTATCTTCTATCACAATATTGCCTTTTCTCTTATCCAGTTGCATTTCAACAAAAAGAAACCCTGAATCTTGAATATACATCACATTCACCGACTGTCTATATAGTAACCTTTTATCTGCAATTCTGTTTCACTTAGTATCTCCTGTCCAATGCCTTTTTTAATAGAGTTAAATTCAGTTTCACTTCTAAATTCATACAGTATATATAACATTTCTGCCTTCTATTCCTCCACCAAATTATTGCTTAAAATCATTTTCATCAACATTTCATAATTGTTATTTGTACATTTTGTAACAATATTTCTAATTAATACAATCTTTTACTTCCACATAATAGCCATGATCTATTAGCTTCTTTAATGTCTTCTATCCAATGCCTTTTTGAGTCAATTGATTACTTTTAAATTCATACATTATATATAACATTTCTGCCTTCTCTTCCCCACCAAATTATTATTTAAAATTGTTTTCATTAGCATTTCATAACATTTTCACTTATTATTTGTACATTTTGTAACATTTCTAAGTTATACAATCTTTTAATCATACCTCCACATAATATTCATTTCTATTATCCTATTTGATGTCTTCTGTCCAATGCCTTTTGGAATAGTTCTGTCTCTCATACACTTTAACTGTTTGTGTCTTTCCACCCCCCTCCATCTTGACTTCTTCTCCATCTTGCCTGCAGCATGACTTGTTGTTGATGTTTAAAATTACTCCAACAAGCCGATGTTCTTCTTACAGGTATTCCTTTATCATTTAAAATCCTTGTTTTTGAGGTCTGTTTTTTGAGGAGTTTCTTCTTGCTTTTTCCTTTAAAAGTCTTTAAAATCCTTTTAGTTCTTTTAACTGTTTTTTAAAAACTATCACCTCTCTGTTCACTTTTGCTAATATTCTGCCATTCTTCCATTTTATCTGTCACGTTCTGCATTTTTTGAATTTTCTTTTCAAACTTTGCCATGCTAGAGTCAAAAACTTTTTTAATAGGTTGGTGCAGTTTTTCCATTAATTATTTCATTGACTGTATTGATATCATCATAGTTCCTTGACTAGGTTCTCTTTCTTTTCATATCATTATAATCGTAGCTTTCTCCATTTTAAATATAGGTGGGAATGTCCCCCACTCTGCCTGGTCCATATCTTTTTGTTTCTGGAGATCAGTCTTTAACTCTTAAAGCTTGTTTAAATGTACAAAGTAAACTGTATTAGAAATGTAGCTCAAATTTAAAGGTGTTTGCAGTTTTAAGTCTAAGTTATTTCAGTCTTTTAATGATATGAGTTGTGAAAAGTTAAAAGTTAAAAGTTAACTTTTAACTTTTAAAAAGTTAAAAGTTCCCTTCCTTGAGGAGCCACCAGCTGTGCAACCACCTCTCTGACCTGCTGAGACCCAAACGCATCATTTAGCAGTGTTCTGGCTTGTTCAACTAGGTCTTCATCTAGGTCTTCATCTGCCAACTCATGTGCTCATACATCACTCTGATCTCTCCTTCTGCTTTGTGCTCCACCCCCGTCGGGTGTAAGTAATCCTCAAGTTTGGCAAAAACTCATGCAAAGATACAGGTTGAATGTAATCCCCCCACCCTCCAGTTCACCCCTGGCTAATCAGGAGGCCATCTGATGTTTGGGGAACCAGGATTGATGGTTATAGAGGAAATGGAAGTTCTAGCTATTGTCCTTGAGTGCAGAAGATAACACATCTTTCTTCCAAGCACCAGTCCACATTCCAGCTGAGGTCCATCTCTCCTCACCTCCACCCCGGCATCATTAGCTCCTGTCCTAATTGAATTAACACTACACAATTCCATCTCCATTTTAGGCCTTTCCAGCTCACATCCCATCCAAAATACCACCCTTTCCCCAGTTATGGCAGTGCAGGAATACTTGAAGCGAAGTGAAGGAGACTGCCGCTGACACTTATTTACACCCCACAGATTGTGTAAAGCAACAATCAAGAAAAGGATTGATAATTAACACAGCATGAGTTGAATGCTACAATATGTATGGATGACTCTATCAACAAAGAGGGTCAGCCATACATATTGTTGTGTTGGACTCAGGTTGTGTTAATCAACATGATACCAAATCCTTTGCAGACAGGGAGATAGGAGTCGTGAAGTGTAAGAGTTAGGCCTCATCCAGTAATAGTACCTGGCCAAGTTTGGCTGATTATAATAACTAAGTTAATTTAGTCTGGGTTAGAACTTGAAGGGCAGACAACTTGAAATTAGAGAGCTGTTGGTTAAATTGGGCCAGTGTTTCACCTTCCCAACTTGGAGAACTTTTCACCTTTAGCTTTCCACCATTTTGAGAAGGAGGCTAGGCAAAAGACACCTTCATTTTAAGGGCTGCGTCCTTCATTTGATTTAAACTATACATTCGCTGGAGGGGATCTGAGTTGGCATTCACTATGGGCGACTAAGGCAAATCTGGAACGTGTAAATAATCACACTTCCTGCACTCTAGTTAATTTCAGGAGGGTTCAGTATGCACCTATGCAACTCACTTTCCTTAGAAAGAAGTAAATGGAGACAGATTGTGTTTTATGGCAATACAAAATTAATTCAAGTATGTATATACACAAGCTCAACACCTAGCCGTCCTTGAACCTCTCAGAGGAAGTCAATAGCAAACCACTTCTGCTCTGTTGCCAAGAAAAACACATGAATGTGTCATCAGGATTCAAACTCAGTGAGGAGTTTTATTTTACTTTTGCCAGCTGAATGAAAAATGAAAGCTGATTGCATATATGGTACAACAAATAACTGTTTCCTCCAGACAGATTCCGCCTTCTGGCTCATTTTCAGATCCAGCCTTGTATATTCTCCTGCTACCCATGTAAAGAGTTTGCTTGATCCCTTAGCTTGTTTGGTATAGGAAATGAAATTGGTCATCTCTATTCATCACCTGCATTTCTTAGGCCCCTCTAGCTCCTATATTTCTGACTATGACTTGTCTTTCTTGATCGTAAGAAATATATCTCAGGAGATACAGTATTCAACAATGACCGGCTTTACAGAAATCTTAGGGGGCAACTTGATTTGAGGGGTAACTTGACCAGCCCCACTTATTCCAAACAGTTCCTTTGTCTGTCCCTGATGATGACTGGGGGGGAAATGTAGCTAAATTTTAAAAAGCACCTAAGGAAAACAGGATCTTAATGAGTCTACTTTAAGGACGGGAACATGAACAAATTTTACGCACCAGAAAGAATGAAAGGGGAATAGAAAAAGAGACTTATGTGGCACCACTAGGCATTTTATAATTATAAAAAGTCATAGGGAAAAAAGGCAAAGTACAAGCTTAACATGAATTGCAATTAGCTAAAGTTCTTGGCATCAGGTAATGGATTTTAAAAGCCACACTAGAGAAGGGTGAAAAAATGTGCCAACGAGTTGCATCAGGTATATAAGCACTCTCTCCTCTAGTATACCAGATTTTAGTTAATCAAGTGCAGCATATGGCAACCTATTTATGCCAGCATAGAGCCATAAAGGTATCCTCTGTGCTAAAGTCATACATTACTTGACTTCAGACATTACACAAAGCTGCCATTTGTTTTAAGACTGTTTGGCTGAATAACTCACAGAAGTCTTGTTCATATATCACCTGCAGTGCAAACTACATTATGACTAAGGCAATGTATGATCCTTGGCTATAAATTCAGACCCTCAGCAGGACTGGAATTTTTAATCTCTGAATGTATGTATTCTCTAAGCTCTAACGTGGTTTATTTGATTCTGTCTTAGCATGCATTATTTGTGAACACGAGCAGTTCTTGATTATAAGCCGTAGACTTGTATATGAAGTGATTATGGTTTGTTAAAACAAGTCATGACTTAGCATGATATAATAGCTGAGCAGCTAAATTTGGTTTCACAAATCAGACAGAAGACATTGCTAATGTCCAAGTAATAAAATTAATATGTGACATGGAGTTTTGTAGAGGGATTCAGGGTTTAGAAGACAGTCCATCAGGTGTACATTTTTTGCTTCACCTCATTGCTCTTCAAATATACTGAACTATCAATTATTGGTATCATAACTAGAAGGACTTTCCTCAACCCTTTTTGGAACCATTTAGCTATATAAATTATAGAGGCCAAGGGGGGATATTGGTGGCCCATAATTAACTAAATCCCCTTTGAATCAGCCGTGTCATTTCTGGCTGTTTGCATGACACACTGAACAAGATCACCTGATCTGGGCTGCAAAAATCTAGACAATATTGGATGACAGCAAAGCATTAGTTATTCCTATATCTTCCTGTTCCCAATTAGTGGCCATCTAGATTTTTGTAGCACAGATTTTGAAGCTTCAATTCTAAATCATAACCTTGACAGCATATAGATTGCAGGCTGTGTCATCTGGTTCATTCACTGATTTATAGCTCAAGATGTTGCATGAAACCCAAATTAAATTGAGTAAACCATCATTATGCTAACTGTAGGTAAGCATCTCCTGGAAACAGAGCTACTGAGGCAGATCAGGTTGACAGTCCCCTTATTTTCAGCCAATGCTGCAGCATCAGCATTTTCAAACCACTGTTGCATATTCAGTAGTCTGTTCAAGCAAACCAAAATGAGCTTTGTAAAGAACCTCTCCCTTGTTAGCTTTAATAGGTAAAAAATGCTGCCCGGTGAATAAACAGAAGTTTTGTGAAAACTGAGGTGTTCCTCTACTTCCCTTGATAAGTGGTTAAAATACATCGGGTTGACCAGCTTGTGACCTTTGTGGCATTATGCCCAAGAGTGCTAGTGTACTCAAACTTAGTTGTGCAACGTCTTCATCAGTACAATCTAGCCCTATTTGCTTTCTCTTCCTCTGTGACAGGCCTCTCTTAAATCTATATAACCTTTAAATAGTGACTTTATAGAAGCACCGACTACTTGGCTATAAATGGAGGATGGAGGAGGGGGGGAGGAATTTGCTTTAAACCGTCACATAGAGCTGAGAGGGGGAAGCAGAGATAGGTCTTTGTCCTACATTCCTTTATTGTGCATGTTTATTTTTAGCTAACTTCCATTACCACAGTTAAGTGACCTAAGCGGACAAGATAGCAGGATAGATGTCTTTTGTTTCTATTTCCCAGATGGTCCATTTGAAAAATAAGATCTGCACACACACAAACATCTGGATGACCATTAGAGGGCAGTGGAAAGATATATAAAATAATAGCTCTTCAATGCCATTGGGATTTTTTTTACAATCCGGATCTCGTAGCCCTAATACAGCTACAGTGGTCCCACGGGATGCTACATTTTGCAAGAGGGTATATACTACCTTCTCCTCTACCTTTTTTCCCACCACAACATCCCTGTGGAGTAGGTTAAGGTGAAAAAAGTGATTGGCTCAAAGTGACCTAAAGA
>JANHFO010001189.1:0-10316 GCA_032468095.1 Pareas carinatus | reverse complement strand
GAGAGAGAGAGAGAGAGAGAGAGAGAGAGAGACAGACAGACAGACAGACAGACAGACAGACAGACAGACAGACAGACTTTGATATGAAAACAAGCTGACTCTCTCAGCCCATGATGTCTTGATCAATTCCTTTCACAACCAATAGATCCACACTCAGCTGATCTGAAAAGTGAACCCTAAACATGGAAAATGTTAGGATGAAATGCACACAAACACACACACACACTCTTAATCTGTAGGAGTTTGATTAATCTTTTAATTGTTCAAATGTTGACTTTAGTGCTCAAACACTATAGTGAAGATCTGAATTCCTTCTTCCCAATTCATGCTAGTAGTGTCTGTCTGTAAGTATTTGATAGGGGCATAGATTTTGTATAACTAATGCAAACAGATAAGGTCAATGACCCCAATTTTAGATTCTGCATCTTGGGCAATTAAGAGCAATCTCATATATACTCTTCATCCCCTCCCTCAAACCATGTTTCTCTGCAACCAATCTTCTGCCTCATTTGGGAAATGATAACTACTAAGGAGATGTATTACCACATACCCTACTTGCCTGGAAGTAAGTCAAATACTTCATTGCAACCAGACCCCCAAGCTTGTTTTATCATTCAAAATACTCACACAAAATGAAATGCATAGCAGTGGATTATAGATGACCAGTTTTTTTTCCTAATAATTCATTAAAAGGAGGCTGTCCATATTTTTCTAAGTCTAAACCTAAGAGCAATCAATCACATGAAAGTCACAATAAATTATTTGAGATTCTGCAACTAAGTTCAACATTTCTGCTGACAATGTGGACCAATGCAATTGTGTTAGAGAAAAAGTCCAAGGCTTAGGCCATGGCTATCTAATCTAACCCTTTGGCTTGCCTGGGCTGCATTGAGTGAAGAGGAATTATCTTGGACCACAGATAAAAGACATATAGTTAATGTATTTAAATAACAACCTTCCTCTATTTTTTATATTTTAAAATTTGTCTTGTGAACTCATATTTCTAGCTGTTTAGGGCTGCATGTGACCTGTTGGCCGTGATTTGGACACCCCTGATGTAGGCAGTGAAAAGCACCATGTGGAAAGCAACAAGGTCTTGCCATCATATGTCCTGCCCTGCACTTCCATGCCCACATTCAATGGACCTTGCTGTTCTTAGAATTAGCAGAGAGCAGGTCATCTCATCATCAGTGTTCTCATCTATCATTTTCAGAGAATGACGACTGAAATTACATCCTGAGATCGTCTTGTGTAAAAGGACACTGTCTGTAAGAGATCGTCACATAAAAAAGATATATATTTTTGCAGTTGACAGACAAAGTCACAGCTTCCTAAGTTGATACGTACAAATACAATGCTTTGAAAAGAAAGCTGCCATAGAAAAATACAAAAATTGCAAAGAAGAGCCTGTTTCAGACCACAAGATTACAACCTCTATCACTGCAGCACAATCTATGTTAGACTGATTCAGCCAAATTTGGACAAGAGCAATCATTACTGATTAAGGAAAAGAAGGAAGGGATGGCAATTCACGAGATGTTTATTTTTAAAAGAACAATCCCCCCCAGTTATTGACCAACTATTATCTTCCAAGATAATAAATAGAAGCACCCATTCATTCATTTCATACAGACGTGTTTTTCAGTATGAAGACCAGCAATAAAATACTTAGTCTAGAGATCATGTTTTCTGAGTTATTTACCAAATACAATAAAAATAAATATATAAATAGTAGCATACAAATAATATGTACAACCAGGGTGGAGGAAGTTTTGATTCTTTCACAGTAGTTGTTGCTAAACTGCAATTCATAGTAGCCTTAACTAGGATAGCCCATTATGAAGAAGCTGGGTGTTGTAATCCAACAACTTCAGAGGGGCCTACTATCCAAATCTACAAATCATTTATCTATCTATCTATTTATTAATTTAATTTAATTTTTATATTTTTATTTTTATTTATTTATATGGCACCCATCTCACTATGAAAAGCTATTCGATAATAGAACGCTGGCTTCCAATTACAATTTCATATGAAATCAAGTAGTGTTGAATGCTAAGGTTAAAAAGTGTACCTCTCTTTTCTACTAGTTTTTAAAATTATTGATGCTATAATCAAACCAGGAAAACCACCGGGTGGAATTAAAGGGGGAGGGAATGAAGACGTATGCAAGTATAACAAGAGTTTCAGATTATTACAGTACAGATCTAATCAGCTGAATTTCCTGTTATGCTTTCATAAGTCTTGATTTTTATGATAACAGATTGTATGTTTGGAAGTAGCAATTCCTTATACAGTTGATACTATGGATTTAATCATTTTAGAAGCTTAAAAATAACATATTCTACAACAAATCACAGCCATTGTTCTCTTCAAAGTGGAGAAATAATCTCTGGACTATATTGCTTTTTATAAAAAAGCAAGTTTCAGAATTTACTATAACCCCAAAAATTCACTACTTAAAAAAACACAACTAGGCGACATGGAGGGAAAATTTCTAGTTAAGTTTTTGCCTCTTATGGTATTTTTTATGCATCTGTACTCTGAAATGGTTTTGCCCAAACACAGATTTACAATACCTTAAAAATAACTTATCAGGAAAATCCAGGCATTGCTTGGATACTATTATCAGTTGATCCCAAGAATGCAAATGGAGCATGAGCTGGCATGGGAAATGGCAAGGGAGCACTAGACTAATTTCTGTTTATTCAGCCTTGAATTAAACTGCTTTTTTGTTTCTTGCTATAGATATATAATTTTCCTCCTCCACCCTCCCCCATTTTCTCTCTCACATGTGCACACCCACACCTGTTACAAACATTTCTCTCCAATTAATGAATCTCTTAGCCTCCATCAAGCTGAAGTTTTGCATATTTGAATGTAGGAGAGTCCTAATCTATGAGGTGTTTTCCCCCCTTCTCCCCAGCTGTCTTGATATGCATATCTGAACTTTCAATGCACCTCTTCTGAAGGATCTACCCAGCCCAGCCAACTGCTGTGTTGTAAAAAGAAATCTTTTGGGCTTTTGTTTGTCTCTTTGTTTCTTCAATCTGCCATCTCTCAGAGGCCAAAGTCGAGGAAGGCAACATTTTTTGTGTCGGTATGGAATTTTGGAATCATGTGGTAGGTACTTTCACAAAATGGCTGCCCGAGGAAGTCTACTTTTTCACATCATGAATGGCAGGATGGATGCAATATAACAAAAACCTGATTTGCCATCATCTGGCCCTGAGAGACAAACACCCGGGGCAGGGGGTGAGGAAGAAAGGTTTGAAAATTTTCTCAAGGATAACAGGGAGGAATATCAGTCCTGATGCCTGCAAACTTCTGTTCCCTACAATTTTAATCCAGGCAGGACCAAGGGAGAATTGTTCTTCAGTGGGATTCCAGACAGCTGAGTTTCCGTGCAAGGAGCTCTTCTGGACTTTGCTACCCATATTCTATCACCATGGCAACACCCCAAGAGACTCAAGATACTGAACAGGGATGGACAGATGTGTTTGCATGTTAGAGGGGGGAGTGAGGCGACATTCTGAGAATACCTGAGGCTATTAAAACTCGCACTGGCAAACACATCAGCTAAAAGTAAAGCCTTTTGAAGATCTTTTGAGGTGACCAGCCATTGCATTCAGTCTCTAGAGGCCACTCACATTCAGTATTTGCTGGAGACATTATGGTTTGGCCTGCATAATAGCCTTGATACTCGAATCCCCCTTCAACATAACACATACTCTTAGCATACCTACCTCAAAATATTGTTGTGAATACAAATGGGTACTGATTGACTCCTTGAAAAAGAACAGGATTTTTTTTTTAAAAAAGGCTATATATACATACAGGTAATTTAGTGACCACAATCCGGTCCAGCAACCGGATTGTTAAGAAAAGTGTTGCTAAGTGAAATCACAACTGTTCTTATCATCTTTCTCTGGCTTTCCTTTGCTTTACAGACCTGTGAAAATGGTAAATGTTAACTACTGGTCATAAAGTTACTTTTTCATCACCATCGTAACTGAATGGTCATTGTACAAGGCAGTTGCTAAACATGGACTACCTGTAATAAAATAAAAACGCTTAGAGGAAGAAAGGATTGACATCTGTCTTTGGCAGCAATGCACCCTTGCAAAATCCAGTTTAATTTTCTTTCCTGCAAACCAAACATAGTTCTTATATCAATATGTGAAGGAAGTCTTGTCTGGCTTCAGTACTGCTAAGGAAGTTTTGCTGTGCTAGAGTTGGTTGGGATCTAGTATGATATTATTATTAATAATGCCCTATGACCATATGGCATTGTTGATGGTCAAGGTGTAGTCACTCAGGTTCTTTCTTTCTCATTCAAGATATGAAGCGCTCCTCAATAGACTAGTGCAGGAGTCTCCAAAGTTGGTAACTTTGAGACTTGTGGACTTCAATTCCCAGAATTCCTCAGCCAGCCATGAAGTCCACAAGTCTTAAAGTCGCCAAGTGGAAAGCGTTTGTGCTTGCACACAAATGTTGCACATTTACATCCTTGTTTTGAACTAGATCAGTTTGGATTCCATCAAAGCACACCTGCAGAAATGCCCTATTGCAGCACTGGGAGAAGCTATCTCTCCTCATTGTGAAGTCAACTGGCTTTGAGGCAGACAATCTGGAGAAAAGGAAAAAAAGATGAGACATTCCTCCAATGAACTACCAGGTGAGATATGACCCAGAAGCCCCTAATACCAACCCAGGGTCTTGTGCATATTAAAGAATACTTGGCAATCTGGCTTCCAGTGAGAATTAGCAGCAATTTAGTATGCCTCAGAAGAACAAAGACAACACCACAGACTGACTGTCACTACTGGATGCAGAACTTCCTCCAGACAAAGGAGGAAGTGTGAAATCAACCAACTTGATCTCCGGACAGCTGTTGCCCATAAATTAACTGCAAAGACAGAGAGGTTTTGTGGTTAGATTGCAAGTACTTTCTAAAATCTATAAAGGTACTTCAAATTTATGTTGGAAATGTAAGCAATAAGAGAGGACTTTTTACCATGCTTGTTACATGTAAAAAAAGCTTAAAATGGATTCAAATACACATATTAATTCAGAAGATTATAAATATTAATATATGGATGAAAACAGGGATGTTCCTTTTGGGATTAACATTCAGGGAAAAACTCCTAGAAAAACTCCTAATGTTTGGGGAGAAACTCCTGAACCTAGAACAAGTTCTGGGAGTTTATATATAGATATCTATATAAACATCTATATTTGTATAGATAAATATAATCTATATTATATTTGATAATAGCAGCAACATTTTATATGCCCAAAAGTGAAAGGATCTGACATTACTTACAATGGAAGAATGGATAGTGAAGCTTAGATGGTAAAATTGATAACTTTAATTAGAGAAAAGACATGTATCCATTTTAATGTGATTGCAAACCCTTTTTGAACTTTCTGCATGAAACAGAAAAAAGCAAAAATATGATACATGGGTTTGATGAGTAGAATATAACAGATAATAGAAAAAAGTTTATAGAATAAGAGGTACATGTACATTTATACTTGTATCTATTGCAAAAGAAAGTCGAAAGTTATTTCTTTTTTCTTTCTTTTATATTTCTGCACTTTTGGCTTTGTTTTCACTTTGTTTTTTTACTTTCTTCTTTTCTCTATCTTAAATATTAGTTAAGAGTTTCTATATTATTTTATTTATATCATGTTTGATGAGAACATGACAGATGAGAAGTAAGCATATGCACATAATCCACTAATTACTTCTATGGGGTTATGGCAGTAGCCTCATAACTGGATGCTTTATTCAGCTATCTTGGTGTTGCTTTGTGCAAATCTTCTAGGGAACCAGAGAACGCACGTTATGGGCAATCTTGTGCAATATGTTTAATAGTTGTATATTAAAAATATCCCATATTTTTTATATTCCAAATTAGAAACGTCTAATTAAAAAAGATGAAAAGTTGCAAACTCATTTCAAAGCACACAAGCTCATCCATTAGAGGTATTCATGTGGAAACCGGTCAGACAGAGTGCAGAGGCTGGGAGATCAAGAGCATTACAGCACATAAATTACTGCCCAGTGGAATAAAAATGGATCAAGGTTGCAAAAGATGAAGCAATACAAAACATACAAGAGCCTTCCTTGCCCTTTTTGATTGTGTAGGCATCGCTATAGAAGCAGATAAACTTTTAAAAATGAAAGTAACACAAGAGGAGGATCTTGGAATGAATCGACCTATAGATGTCCAAAAAAAGTCTTTGGTGAAGTGCAACCACTATCACATCAAGCTGATGACAAATTACAATGTAAGAGGCAGATGGTCATGATCCATTCAGGGTAAAGAAGGAGATTTTTCCTGAACTAGGAGTTACTTTAGGCTCCATGCATCTATCAATCAGAAAACAGCTGGAAGGGACTCTGGAGGTCTTCTAGTCCAACCCCCTGTTCACGCAGGATACCATTCCAGATAAGTGGTTGTCCACTCCTTTCTTAAAAACCTCCAGTGATGAAGCACCCACAACTTCTGAAGGCAAGCTGTTCCACTGGTTAATTGTCCTCACTGTTAGGAAGTTTCTTCTTAATTCCAGATTGCTTATCTTCTTGATTCTATCCATTGTTTCTTATCTTGCCTTCTGGTGCTTTGGAAAATACATTGATTCCCCCTTCTTTGTTAAACCTCCTCAAATACTGGAATATTGCTATTATGTCATCCTTAATCCTTCTTTTCCCTAGGCTGGCCATACCCAATTCCTGCAACCAATTCCTGCAAATCCTTTATGTAGATAAAAGATTCCATGCTTGATGCCTAACTGGGATTGGGGGTAAGAACAAATTAAAAATTACTTATGAAGGAGGTGGATAGACCAAACCTTTCCCCACTACGTTCTAGGTCTAGGAAGAATGAAAGAAATAGCATATAAAATCCCTTTTCCATGAGCTAACAGCCTAACCCAGCATAGTCTTTCACTCTGCCACCTGTAGGAATTGGATGCATCAATGAAGTAATAATAGTAAATAATAATAATAGTAAACAATAAATAAATAAACAATAATAGTAAATCACCCAGCAATACTATGCTCTTCAGCACAAAAAGAGGGGAGACTTCATCTTCATCCTCACTACTGTAATCACAACAGCCAGAAAGTGACTTTACATTAACACTCATGTCTGAGTGAGCGTGGGTCCATACACTAGCTTCCTTAATTGTCCTAAGATGAGATTATTCTGTTTGTTTTTACTTTTCTTCTCTAATAAAAAGAGAACGCTTAGCCCTTGAATCTTGATAAGCATGGATTGTATTTTAAAGTTGTTTCCAACACGCTATGGTTTTTTTTGTTTTTAACATTCCACACTTCCTCCAAAAAACTCGTGTTAGTGTGCCAGGTCTCCTACTCATGACATACACATACACACACACAAACCCAAACACATACGCCCATTCCTCCTTACAAGAACACTGGGAGAACATCAGGAATGGATAAAAGAGAGAAGCAATGGCCATTTCGACAACTCCACACAGGTCACACAGTTTTAAACACTACCTAGAGATAAGCAAAACTTAGGACTAGAAAATTTGCTCTCTTCTTCACTGTGAAGCAACCAAGTGAGGTGCAAAATCCAGCAGTTGGGAAAGGATAAACATATAAACGAGTAATAAATTGTACAAGAAAATCTGTTGACTAAAGTATCTTTAGCTATCTGCTCAGCACAACGCTAGAGCTTAAACATGTCTTACTTATGCATGCATACATATACCTTTGACGATTTCCCCTCTTGACATGACTAAAATCAGCAATGAAGTACAGGGGGGGAAAGTAGTTTTTTTCAGGTTGAAATCCCGTGACCTATTGCAAATCTTATCTTCCCTACAGCTGTGCCCTAACTAACTAATTAACCAACCAACCAACCATGTTGGTTTCTAGACTCTTCAACTTTATTTCTCTCTGTCACATGCATAAGCACAATGTATTTATCCATCTTTGGTGAATAAAGTTTCTAATCGACCCTGAGTCATGAGATTCTCTAGCCCAGGGGTTTTCAAACCTTTTCAAGCTGCAGACCCCATTGCTAAATGGCAGACCCCACGCCCACAAATTCAACTAATTGCTAATCGACAATTCATGTATATTACTTTTTCCTTGATCTGTCTGCAGACTCCCTGGCAACCTGCCAAGGACCCCAAGGGGTCCACAGACCAGTTTGAAAATCTCTGCTCTAGTCGACCTAGGTCTTTTCTTTGCCCATTTCTCTCAGCGTTGTTGGAGCGAGAACCAAATGGCAAGTAAAACCATGAACTCTGCTTTGAATGACTTGGAAGAAACTAAATGAAATATAAATAAATACAGGTCCCATATTGGTAAGAACACTTCTGGAGCAGGTTTTCATCTAAAATTGTATAGAGAAATCTGGGGGGTCGAGGAATATCCAGAAAGAAAAAAGCAATGTTTTTACTTTACTAAATACATCCAGGAATTCTGAATTTTGCCCATTATCTAAAAATGCAAACCATGTGAATTTATTTTATTTTATTTTTGGGGGCTTCCTCATCGAACACTCTAGGGACTCCATAGGTAATCGCCATTAAGGATATGATACCATTTATTCTTTAGTTCTGTTTCCAAAGCAGAGAGGGATGCTGCTGACAACTCGGATTATGGCATCAAAAATACAGACTGTGAATGCATTATGCATTCACAGTCTGTATTTTTTTGTGAATAATAATTACCTCAGACAGACTGGGTGAAGTGGCTTGGGTAACATCAACCACAGCAGCACTTTGCGGCTTCACAGACTCATGATTGATTCATTGGCCAGAGCATCTCCCTTGCTGGCTGTCAAGCCAGCCTCCCATCCCGAGCAATTTACACAGCAAGGCTGCAATCTGGGTTTGCTATCTTTTCAATTAGCCTAGGAAGGTGGAAGGCAAGCCGTGATGCTGCCAAAGGGGACGAAAAACACAGCAAGTGTTTAAAGTGTTCCAGAGCTGACAGCAAGGGCAAAGTCAAGGAGACGGCCATCTGAGACACGCTCCATTCAGGAGGAAGATATCTCCCCGTGCACGGGCCACCCAACTCCTTCTCCCTTTACCAGCCTACTGAGTATATTCTACTGAGTAGCAGTACCAAGCAACCAACTTCTGGCTAGGACCGTATTCAGGTATCTGTTTGTAAGACATTTCTTTGCATTGTGGACAACATTGTGGAAGAAAGACCTTCTCCAGAATATCATTTCTCACCATGTCATGTAATGGCCTTACAACCTCCCACCCAGGATGGATATAATCTGGCTTCTGCAACCATACCAATCCCATGCAAGTACAGCATGGGTCGACTAAATTTAAGAAAAACCCAGGCAACCATTAAAAGCATCAGAACATATCATTTTCTAGGCCTCGCAAAAGACTATGACCTAATTTGATAGATCTTTGAGAAAATTTAACACTCGAAAGAGGGGGGGTGGCAAACGCAAATGGAAGGTATTAATTTTTAAAGGAAAAGCCTAAAGCTGAAATAAAATATCTAGAGCTGAAATGACTTTCTATTTATACTAAAACTTAAAGTTACTATGCTTATGGGACAGAATTAAAAAACCTTTAAAACCTTCCTGGTTATAAGAAAAAGGGAAGATTGAGGTGTGTGAGTAAAATGGAAAGTGAAAGTCTAACCTGATTTTGAACTATAATTAGATACAGAGAAAGAACTTCAGAACTGATTACTAACCAAATTGCACAGTGGAGAAGTTAAAAACAAAAAATTAAAAATGGAAATGATTAATGAAATGTTATTAACACTGATGGATGAATTTACAGCTGAAATCAACAAACTAATACAAAAAATAGATGGAACTTCTCTTTTACAAAGAGAAGAATTTGAGTAAAGAAAAAACAGATGACTATAACTTTGACGACAATTAGATTGATAATTTGAAAGTAATAGAACTGAAAACAACAGAAACAAAGCAACAGGTTTCTGGAAAGATGGCTATAGGAAAAGATAGAAAAATGAATCTTAAATCAAAAATCAAAAGAAGGTTTAAAGGAAGGCGCAAGATCAACAAAAAAGAGTATGAACCACCCCCATAAACATTATAAGAAATAAGCAGAAAGAACAAATCTACAAGACATCCTTAAAGAAGTTCAAGGCACTACTGAAAAAACACAAGGAAGATTAGGAAAAAATATGTAGAGAGAATGAGAATGCCAACAGAAATGCAAACAGAAAACAGATACTGTACTATTATGGAAGTTATGGAAAAAATTTGGACAGATAAAAATATTGTAAAATGAAGAAGTGAATATGGATTAAAGCCCTGCTCTATTAAATG